>JANHGL010001263.1:57839-81824 GCA_024611195.1 Ceyx melanurus
AAGGCTGGTCTTCTACTTTGGGACATAGAAGGTCATTGGGAATTTCTCATGTCTTACAGTGATGCATAAGGAGCTTGAAACAGCACCTAAAACAGACACCCAGCAAGAAGGACAATCATCTGGAGACACAGAAGACATTGTTTTCCACCACTTCCCTTTGGCACCAAAAAAAGATAGATATTTAGATATTTGATGATAGATGTAGATATTTGAAATTCATGAATTTTAGAGGAATAAACAATGCACGGAAGTTTTTTTCCAGCTAATTTTTATATTCTACTTAAGGCAAACTGAAGCTCACTAATAGCTGCTGCATTTAGAGCTAATTTTAGTTGCCTTTAAGTCTCTCAGATACCCTACTTCTCTGCTTAGATATGAGAACAGCAGAAGAACTAAAGAGAAAGGTAAAGTAATTGCAATGAAAAGCATTCTCCCGGCAGAAGCTGTAACTGTTTTAAAGATGGACCCCCACAGAATACCCCATTTTTATCCTGAAATAGTTTCCTCTCTGTCAGTGTCTTCCAGCTTGAATATAAAGATCCACAAAGCACTTGAAAAGAACTTTGCCCAGAATTGGAAAATAGGAAAATCATCTATTTTTTTTAAGGAACACTTGAAAATGAACTGCTGACAAATCACAACAGCAACCTACAAAAACCCCACTGCTTAGCAGTTGCTGCTAATGTGTGATGAGAGACATAAAAAGAGAAATTTAACAAGGAGATGGCTGTGACTCAGATGACTAATCTTCTGCTTTATTAGCCGCTGGCTTTTGCTGTAATTAGGAGCCAGGCAGCCTTGCAGACTGGGGGTTTTAGACCTAATCTTATGCCCAGTGAATGCAGGGTAAGTATCAATCGTGATTCAGCAGGTCAAGGAACAGGCTGAGAAGAGTTCACCTTCTTTGCCTTGTCTGTCCAGTCCCATATGACTCTAAGTGCTACTCTGCAAATTTTTCTTGGTCAAGTAGTCAAATAACTGTATTTGTAAGCTAAAGAAAATATGGTAATAGTGGAATCTGTTCTATTCTCCAGCACAGTTCAGCTATCTTGGACCTTCACAGGACATGCTGGTAATAGCTTATTATTCATGGCTGTTAATTCAGTGTAAGGAAGCACCTGAATCACAAGATCTTTCCAAATGTCACTTCTCCAGAAGAAGGACATTCAGAATAGCAGCAAAAATCTGGGGCTCAGAACAGAAGATAGGATCCTCCTAGCACAGGTCACCACAACACACTTCTATTGCCCTTGGCCAGAGAGAATCAAGGTGTAGAAGCCAAGGGAAGGCAGCAGACACACAAAGTTCAATTCAGCTTTTTCCTGAGGTATATCTTGGAAATATCTTTCCTGAGGTATATCTTGGTATATCACTTCCACTCTCCATTCATTCTCCACAAATGAGAGATCCTCTGTCTCATCTGTCTCTTAGGAGACTCCAGCTCCTAAGAAAGATGCCACAGCAACATTAGGAATCAGGATTAGTCAGTGGTATGGATGTGATTTTTTCATGCCAGTTGTCAGAGTGCTGGTTCTCTTAAAATTATGTCTAGGATGTGAAGAAATAAAAAGAAAACTAAATTACTGAAATTGCCTTAAAAAGGGAAAAGAACCTGCTTCAGTCATGGCCTGCCAGAAGCTATCTGACCAAGTGCCACAGCTGGGAAGTCTGTTTCACTCCTTCGTGCTTCCTTTGCCATACCAACTGGTGTCAAGTGTGAGCCATGAGAAAGTTTAGAAAGCCAACAAACAAGCTGTAAACAAGTGACTGAGGTAGAGGGAAGTGTTTTATTGCTGGCACCCTGCAGAAGGTTGATTCTGGTGCTTTCAAGTGCGTTGCACAGTTACAGTGAGCACTGATTTATAGTGTTTATGGCAAGCAATATTAGATGACTATACAGTATGAAGGAACGTCAGGCCTGCATTACAATCGTGGTGCCTCACTCCATCTGGGTGATTTACAGCAAAACACACCCTGTCACCCCACATTTTTTTCTTTTTAGGAAATCAGACTTCACTGTTGTGTTAAATAATAATTGCTCACAAGCTGGAAACGGTGAAGAATTGTGAGAGCAACAGAAGCTGAAACCCTTGGGGCCTTTAAATTTTATTTGTAGTATGAAAATTCCACGTTTAGAGGGATGTGCACAACTGGTGGGAGGAGAAGGAATCGAGGAACATGAGAGATGGAAGAGCTGCAGTACAATGGGATGTGATATACTGTGTTTTACAGTTGCTCAAAACATAAAGGTGAATAATCTGGAAGCAAGAGGCAATGATAATTTGCAGTGACAATGTTATTAATGTAGCTGTATGCACTGCTGAACAGAAGACATTCCTGATGAAAAACTGCAGGTAAATCACAAAGACAGCACTGTTTTGATTATGAATTGGGTGCATTTTTATTTAATTTGTCTTTTCAGGCCATTGGTCTCATGCTCATTTGAATGATGCTTCTCTGAGCTCTTTTTTTGGAGCATTTTGAAGGGGATGGTCCAAATTTCAGAATTTTGAATGACCGTAAGTGAAGTACATCCTTGTTTATTAATAGAGTAAGATCTCTCTAGCCAAGTGGAAACAAAAGCTAAATGAAGAAGTCTTTTCATATATTTCTAGCAGGAACAGAATTGCTCCACTTAAAAAAGGAACCAGAAAAACAACTTGGAACCACTCCTTAGTCAAGAGGCAAACTGCCTGTGAGCAGGGAGAGCTGAATCCTTCCCTGCTGACCTCACGTTGGCTGTTTCAGAGGTATCCAGGAAGAGAACACCATAACATTTGCATCTGTCAGCCAATCTGCAAATATTTACAATCTGACCAAGCCAAAAGACACAGACAAGGTTTCTTACACCTTTCCAGTTCTCTAGGCAATCATACATGGAATGGGGTGATCTGACCCTTCAAAAATCCTCTCAGAGAGCACACGTCCACATGGGCTGTCCCGCAGCTTCCACACAGAGCTGAGTTTCTTTGAAAACAGAAAAAATATATATAAAAAGGGGATAACTTGTCGCTACAGTCCCTAAGATAACACTGCATTTGCACATTAAAGAGCAGCTGGGAGCTACTTTCCAAATAAATATTCAAAATTATTTAATTGACAAATACATTCCTTAAAGGAGGGAGAGATGTGTCACTCCCTCTGCAAGGTAAAACCAATTAAAGTTTCTACTGTTGCTATCAGAGAGAGAAAACTACATCCAGCAACAAGAATAAGCAGCAATTATAGGTATTTCATGACAAAGGAAACACTTGACATAAAAGCACAAATAGCCTAAAATTTTTATGAAAAATAAAAGTTTTTCAGCTTCCTTAGAGGGCAGAGTTTGAATTACGACTGCGACTTAAGGGTCTTGTTCCTTTTATATCTGTTTTTGTTATAGAAGATAGTGGTAAGAAAGAGCAAAGACACATTTAGGGACATTAATAAGGCTCTGATAAGAATACACATGGTCACTGAAAGCATCAGATTATATGGGAAATATCTTTTCTCTTTTCTTTAGAAGTATCTCTCTGGGTAATGGATGAGATGGCCCACTGTCTGATTCTCTGTTCCTATACAGTTCCATTTGCTTTGAAGCATCTGAAGATACTAAAATAAAAATGTATTAGAGTGTAGTTTTGTTTGTTTGTGGTTTCGTTTGCAACATTGTGACTTGAAGAAAAAGTGTGAGTTTTCTACCTTTTACTTTAGTTTAAGTCAAACTTGACTAAATACTTCTTTGTAAAAGGAAAGTTGTGTTCGAATTCATCAATGTTCAGCCTGTTGTAACAGACTTGCACCTGGAGCCTACAGGTAGTACAGCTCATCAGGAAGATATGACAGAAGGACTGAAGAATTAGTCAACTGAGATTAAGTGGAGAGGAGAAAGAGTGCCCCACTTCATTACTTGAACTCACTCCCATCCCAGAGCAGCCCTGCATATCAAACTGAGCAGCTGAAAGGCCCAGTCCTACTGTGTGGGATGCCATAGCACTGCTAAAAAAGAAAATAGGAAGTAGACAGACAAGTAAGGACAGGATGAAACACCTAAAATTGTCAGTTCTTCAAGAGTTTGCAGCTGCTACTTTGCAGGATTAACTGTTCCTTTGTTTCACACTTCACTGGCCTTGGAAAAAAGATCACACTAATTCACATCAATACAACTGAATTATTGATATCTTAGGAATACAGTGGGAACTGAATTATTGATATCTTAGGAATACAGTGGACAAGAACTACCATGAAGAGATGAAATCATAAAAAAGCAAACATACTACTGTAGTCTGAAAACTCAAAAATCTATTCAGCCTCCTTTGTCGTTACTGAAGCTGACAAATAAGTCCTACACTGCATTTTAAAGGATGACTGACTGCATCACCAATTTTATTCAGACAATTATTGCATTTCCTGAGGAGACACAGGCCCTTCTGTGACAAGGAAACAGAAAAATGCAGGCACTTCTGGGCAGCTTTAATTGAAGAAGCTGCAAAAGCCAATGTACTCAATAAAGGCAGTTCATTACTAGACAGTGGGGCACCACTGATATTGAATCCAATAATAATTTCATCCCTTGGATGCTTCTAATACCTCTAATTGTCCACTACACTGTGGGCAAAAGGAGCTTAAAATAATATTTTAGTGAAGGCATGAAAGAAACACAGTTATTCCCTTGTTCTTCAAGTCCTATTTAGAAAAGCATCACCCATATATTTCCCACAAATCCAGTGTCTTGCACAAAAAAAAAAAAAGAAAATATTTTTGGAATTAGTCTCCCAATTTGAACCTGCAAGTATAACAAAAATAATATTAAGAAATCTCTGTTTCCTAACACAGTGCATGCTCTTTACTCCTGTGTTTGGTGTGTGAGTGCTGTCAAATGTGACATGACTGCCTAGAAATATAGAAAAGTAGCAACCAGCTAAATTCATGTTTAGGGTCACCTTATCTTCCCCCATCCTTTCGGTCTCTTTAAATAGAGTTTCCCTTGGATTTTCTAAATTTGAGAAAGAGGGCACATGTTTCTCTTACCTAACCCTGAAAAACCTTTCCTGAAAAACCTAAGGAAAAAATATAACCAAAATGTTTATCAACTGCTCTACCAGTGCAACACAGGCTAATTATCAGAAGGAAAATAATCTGGATCCCTTAGTTCTTAGTACTTAACTTCCCTCAGTCTTTTTTTCAGTTAGGGTGGCTAAAAGGTTCATTTGATAAACACAAAACTTCTGTTTCAAAATCTCTCAAACAAGTAAACAGTAGCTTGAAGTCAGCAAACCATCATCTCTGGAAGACATCTGTCTCCTTGGTAGAGTTTGACATTAACAATGAGGTATTTCTTTATGCAGGAGACAAAAGAGTTTCTTAAATATAAATCCCTCATTAGGAAAATATTTATTTTCCCCTGTCTTCTGAGAAAATGCATTTCGTTGCAAACATTAGATATGGGGAAAGGTTTGATTCCTAGAAGCCTGTTCTATAAAACTATCAGGATAAATTTGCAAGTAATGTTTTCCTGGACAGACACTGAACAATTGCTATTTATATTACAGTAGAATTAAGAGGCTCTCAGTTGGAGATCCATCATACTTGATATATTAAGTTCACAATAAGATCTCCAGTGGATTTCGTGCTTTAAGTTGGGAAACAAAAAAGAATCATAAGCAGCCATTTCACAACAGGACAATAGGAGGAAAACAAAAAAGGTATTTGGCAGGAGACTGCCCAAATTTCCAGACCATCAGATAAAATTGTCAGTATTCATAAAATACTGTCTATTTTTTCAGTTCTGCAGTGGTTACCTTAACATGTTTGATTTTTTAGCAGCTTCCCTGTTACTGAATGTGGGGCAGGTGATTTGACAGGAACCTGGAGGGAACAGCTTGAAAAGCTTCAGTCAACTCTTCATTAGGCTTGGCACTTTCCTGAGTAACAGGCAAACACTTAAAACATCAACACCTTCAAAAGGCAGGAGAACCTTAATGACTCTTTTATGTCTAGTATGTTTATCCTGTGATGTGGGTGTGTTGGTGAGATTAAAAAAAAAAAAATCAAACAAACAATATAAACAATAAATTATGAGTTTGAGGCTGTTTCCCAGTCATCCCTCAAAACTGGCTTAGAAGCTGCATATCAGCAACTCCTGGTAATTGAAGAAGTTGGTTGAACAAGCCTCCGAGCAGGCTGGAATTGAGAATAAACACCTTTTTCCTGGTTTGGTTTGTTATGAAAGGCTGTTCTTGGAAGACAAAAAGGAAATGTACTGGAATTTGTCTGCTGCCAGTAAGATCAAAGAAAGCTTGTACCATACTGCCCTGCAATGCGTGTTACCATGAGGCATTTTCTGCTGAACTCAGTCTGTGGTTCCCATTTGTAAAGGCTAGGCACTGCTAGCTTTGTCTTCTGGATTGGTTTAGCAATTTTTCAATCCATTTTACTCCCCAATATGTGTAATGGACAACTGCACAGTAACAGACACAAATTAGTCCAATAATTCAGCAGGGAAGAAAAGAGAAAGATCTAATTCACGTTCAGCTAACAGCTGAACCAATACTAGCCAACCTCTTCTGCGATCACAAGTGAAGACCTATCACATTCAGAAGGCTTGTAGTTCACACCCTGCCACCACCCCTACATTCCCTTTTTGTTGCAGTTCAGAGTTTAGACATTTCAGTGTCTCAGCTAACAGCTGTATTCTTGCAGCACAGCCAGGAGGGGCCTAGAAGCAGAAAGCAGAATCTCCAGTTCAGTCTCCAGGAATGAAGCAGGCAGAAGTGTATTCAGGCAAATTAACTGTCCATATACTGCCTAAATTAAATGTCTGAAGAAAAAAAGAAATCACATGTCTACCTATCAGCTTTTTAATTCTTTGAATAATTCAGCAAGAGATGGAGGTCAGAGACTGCTAAGACAAGGGACTGGTATTTTCTCAGCACATTGTCTAATTAGCTCCTACCTCCCTCAACGACTTCAAAATATTATCTTGACAAACTGTGTCCGCAGGAATTCTATATTCTCTGGAAACTTTCCAGCTCCTTTCAAAGTCGGATTGTGCCAATCTGTTCTGTGCCTTTGCTGGTAATATGAATTTTATAGACTGCAACCATTATTAGGCATCCAGCTGTTAAGAGAGTGACTGACTTGCACACTCACTGCTTGTCCTTGCTTTAAGGGGCGGGGAGGGTGGGGGATAAATGGGACTATGACAAAGTATGAGGCTGATTGCTTAGGAAGTCTAGCACAATCCAATCATTTCCTCCTTTTAAATCAAAATTCTTTTAAATAGCACATGGATGAGGTAGGAATTTTAATTCCTTTCAGCCAGAATCTTTTACTAGAGAAAACATGGATATTTAGAATTACTGGGAAGACCAAGAAAGCAGGTTGTGATCCTGCCTTGGCTCAATCTCAGGAGTATTCCCAACAGAGGGAAAGGAGTCCACGGATTTCAGTGACAGTAGTCAGTGCACCTTCCTCTACTCTACTGCAATTTAGTGATATATTGATACTGCAACCATAGCCACTACCAATTTTCATTCTTTGCAATGGTTAGGAGAGTTTTTAATCCAGAAATTAGTGACATTACTCACTTTGGGATTGCTGGCAATGTATAAAATTAAGTAGGTGACCAAAGCTTTGCAGGGATGACAGAATTATAGGAGCTTTCCCCTAAAAAAAACCCCACACCATTATTCAGGCATTATAAATGACACCACTTTTAGGGTGAAAGGAAAGCATTTGACATGGCAGTCTGTATGCCAAGGAGTGAATAGGTGGCTGAGGGCTCTAAAGCAAACCTCTGCCTTGATGGAAAGGGTTATGGAATCTGTAATTCCCATACTAAACTGGCAGGACCTTAGCTTAATAAGGTCTCATCCAAATGACTTGCACACTAAACTGCGTGGCATTGAATCTCTACCTCTGAAGGATGAAGGGCAGGTTGATCCTGCCAGGGATTTAAATTTACAACTTCATGGCCTCAAATGTGAAATGTATACCAGCAAATAAGCCTGCTCAGTGGCTAGATAATATCACATGCTTTTCTCAGCTATTATATCTTTAAAAAGGAAGTGGGAATACAATGATACAGAGGGTGTAAAGGCTGGATCATTAGTCTACATATTGCATACACTGGCATTTAAGTGGAAAGATGAGGAAAATTTTGGCAGAAAATCTTTAAAACAATAAGCAAGGGGAGGAAATCAGCACAGTGGTAGATGACTGAAAAAGATGACTTCATCCTATACTCATCCTGTGTGCCTACAAGTCCCTTTTGTCATTGATAGAGTATCCCTATAGTAATCTGTGGGCACCAAAGCTGGGCCAGATGGAAAGCTGTTGTAAGTGACTCTGTTTAGAGATGTTTTGCCAATTCACAGCAGGTCAGGAGAGCCCATGCTCAGCTTTTTTTCCTGTGAGAAACATGTTGAAGTTCTTCATCTCTCACAGGTGACACTCACCAGGTCAACAGTTAGGAAAGGGAGCCAAGGTACCCCAGCTGCATTTATCAAGAAATGTTTCTCCTCCACTATGAACCTTAGATTATACTCTGTCCATGTGCAAAGAAACCAGGTAACTTCTCATAGATTTCACCCACCATGCAAACCAAGAAGAAAACAATTATTTCTGTTCACACAGAGTTGTAGCTTTCTCTTCCAGGCTAATTAAGTGCAGAGCATTTGCTGGGATTTGTAGCCTCAGTTTGAAATGGGAGGCTGAAATGAGGAGGGTATCTTTGCAATTTCCATGGTAGACCATTTTTCTGCATGTAATCCATTACTGCAAATCTGAACAATAATTCAGAACAGTGATAATCCTCCATAGCTTTGACCCTAAAGATCTTTACAGCTACACAAATGAGATCAAAGGACAAATGAAAGTCTCTTAATCCCTCTAAGTGCGAGTTCAACCTAATCTTACATTTCTGTCTTTTAATTCTCTCTAAAGCTGTTTTTAACTTTGCTTAACATTCATTATCCCTTTTCATGCCCTAATTCTTGGAAAAAAAAAAAAAGAGAAAAAAAAATTCACACATCTAGGAGTACATTCAAACATTTCTCCACAGGGATGGTATTTCTAATATGAAAAACTAGTTTCTCTTGCCAGGTATTAGAGTGGGAAGCAGGTAGGGGGGAGAAGTGGATGTAGGATATGCAGCAGAGGATTAAGATTGATGAATGAATTTCAGAAAGGCTCCTTGGCAACAGCTGTGTCATTTTTATAAGCACAAAATCTAAACAATAACTTCTCAAAATATGATTATCAGGGACAGTAATTTCCTTTTACAGAAGAATTTACCTTGAATTGAAAAAACATGCATATCAGGAGAGAAGTGCACACTTTAATGAGCAGAAAGAAGAAAAATGTCCCAGATGTATTTTTTGGTGACCTTAATTTTTCAAAACTAAACATCATAGGGAATGAAGTTAAACACAGCTGTAGTAATATTTAAGGAACACAAGACTTAGAGGCAACTTGAAAGACACCATAGTTGGAAAGCATGTGTGAAACTTCCAGAGCTTGATCCTGCACAATTGCTGGGTATTCCCATGTACTCACAAGAAAGGAAAATTACCAAAAAAAACTCAAAACCCAAAGTTGATTAAGTTGCTTGGCATTCTTTAATCACAATTCCACGTTGCCAGCTTCATGCCATAAAAGATCTTATAGCTTCTGACTGTTTCAGTAATGAGGTTCTATATAAATTCTGCCATGCAGCTATCACTCAGGAACATTTTGAAGCCAAGCCACATTTTTATGTTACGCAGATTTGTGTATTTTGGGTTAGAGAGGCTTTTTTCATTAAGCATTATTCTTTGCTAATGTGTAGTTAATAACATAATGGAAAAAGCTTTTAAACTGCTCTGAGGATTAAACCACTCACACTTGTTTAACTGTTTCATTTCCTAATGGATATAGTGTAGGATTTAATATTCTGCTCATTTACGTTACTTACCAGTAGAAAAGAGAGAGACCTTTAACTGCTTCTTCTAAAAACAACAATAAATCATGTTTAAGTTGATTGATTTCTGCATATATATTAACACAGGCTAATGAAAGGCACGATGTCTTGATAATACATGCCATCATGTTCAACTACAGCTGAATATTTAGATTTCTTTTTGTTTTCTCAGACTGGAGAAACAGCATCCCTATTGCTTGATTGAATTTGACTTCTCACAGCTGGATTCACTCCCTTGTACAAAGTGTGGTGCAAAGTAAAAATAGAATTCCATTCCATCCATAATTAATAGAGTTGCACTGATTTACATCAGCCACTGCTCTGGCCCTATATATCTGATATCATAATTGGAAATCTTTGTTCAAATACATCAGACACAGAAAAAACTTTTAAGGATTAGATTATATCCCCTTTATTCACTCTGAGAAATACTTTAGCCCCTAATACATTCATTAAAATGGACACTGGCTGCAAACAGTGGTAGGCACTCTTCAACATGTTCTTTCATTCCAGTCTCCCACAGTTATTCCAGTAACTGCATCATGATGGTGAATTTATGACACAGGTTAAAACTTTACTATATAACCCCAGTTTGAAACATCCCCAGACACTCCCAGTTAGAACATAAAAGTTAACTGAATCAAACTCTCCTAGAACTATCAATGTCATTAACATCACTGCAGAGTCCAACATTCATCCATGTGATAGATAGAAGGCATCTGCCTCCAAAACAGGGCCTCTGGCAGGAGCATCCTGCATTTTAAAATAATAAAAAAAAGAGAAACCAACCCAATCAACTTCAACAAACAGAAATGTCTAACTAAGAGCTAGATCTAACTAAAGCAGTTCTCCAGGTATATTGTACTGCTGATTAACTTTACCTTAATGTTAATATAAGGTCTTACTCCTCCTGATGCCCCACTGACACACACTGGGACTACCCAGAGATGATGGCACTACTCAGCATCAGCAGGCAAGGGGGTTATGAGGGACATGACTAACAAAGATCTCAATAACAGCTCTCCTAAGAGAACAGGCTCTAAATCCAGGGCCTGCCCAAATTCCTGAGGGGAAATCAAAAAGGCAGAGCTGATAATTCCAAGAGCTGCTGTCTCTGGTAAAAATGGCCATGCTGTGAACCTTAGAACAGTTACTCTGATTTGTTTGACTGAAGATGCTGTGAAAAATTAGTGTCATGAGGGCTAAAATAATGATAATCAAAGTGATTAAAATTATTGTCGTGAACGCTAAAATAATCAAATCCATAAAGTGCCCCACAAAAATCTATTAATCTACTAGCTACTTCAGGCCACATATCCAGTTTGGAAATTGGTATGTCTGTTGTCTGAATGGCAGCTGCGATTCAACAATGCAATCACCCCCCAAGCACTCTCATTAGCTGAATGGCTCATACAAACAGCATTAACTGCAACTGGCATTTCCCAGACGTCTGCTAGGTAAACAAATCAGCAAAGGTCAGAGAAGCATCAAGGAGAATTAAATAGAATATGTGTAATTCTCTTTGGTTGCTGATAAATCTTCTTTTTCATTTTTTTTTAATTTTCTTTTTTCCCCAAAACGGCAGTATCCTTTAAGGGGAATGCTCAGGAATTTAAAACAAATTAGATACCTGAGAAGTATTTCACCATAAAATTTTGAAGCACTAGGTCAGTCATTGAGCTGGAATATACAGAACCCAAAGATCCAGATGTGCACTGCCTTTCTTCTTGCCCTGGATGCCTTTGCCAGGGGAGGCAGGCATGCAGGCAGAGAGGCAGCTGTAATGTGCTCCACTGATGTTCCACTAACTCTGGAACCAGGGGCACCTCCAGAGCACCTTGTTTTGGAATAGGGCTACAGGCAGGATGTTTACATGTGGACCAAGACTCTTGAGTATGCCACAGGGGAAACAGACCACAGTGACCAAGAAGAAGTTCAAAGAGATTTCATTAATTAATGGTTGCTCCTGCACTAGGCTGAACAGAGAGGTTTGGGAGGTGGTAACATGAAATATTTATGTGGTGGGTTTGTATTCCAATGATCAACATTATAGTGAGTCTCCTCAGCATGCAGTATGGAGAAGAACACCCAACTCTTCAGATCTCCTGTGAGTTTGGGCCAGGACCTTACTATCTTTGGCACACACCCCAGCTTTCAGATGGGTTTGATTGAAATTGCTAGCTCTAGACTTTGGCATCTGAAAGACAAGTTTATGCAAACTAATTCTTGCCCTCAGTAACATCTGTCTAGCTCTACTGCCATCAAATAATTTGGGTCTCCTTCCAGCCCTTAGAGCCCTCAGTGGCTGAGCACTGCTTTCAGCAGCCACTGCATTTGGTTAACAAATCTGTTGATTATGCACAGCGTTGACAATTGACATCAACTGAATCCAGATTGTTCTCCCAAGGGGTAAGGAAACTAATCCATCTATCATGATTAAAATATTTTATTTAAAAAAAAAAAAAAAAGTGAAGAAATTAGGTATATATGTGAGTTAAGAGAAAGAAGCCTTTAAGTTGATATGACTCTGTAATAGAGTAGACCAACAAAGTACAACTTCCAAATGCAAGTATGCTACCCATAAAGTCGTAGAAGGGAAGGAAAGTCTTAAATCATATAAACTATTGAAATAGCATAAACAATTCCTTTTGAGCCTGAAGTTAATTATGACACTGTAGCTGTCAAAAGATTCATCTGAGGCACTTGCTGCCCAAATTGAAGGTTGGACATTCAAATTGAAATGTCATTTTTATTAGTCTCTGACACTTAGAGAAATAGCCTCTTCTGTTCTAGTAGGCTATACCCATTATCTCCCATTAGTGCTAATGGAGTTATGCATATACATCACTAAGCACCTTTGTAACACTTCTAATGTCACATTAGATAACAGCTGGTTTATTGCAGCGTGGTAGGAAAGGTTCCAGTCTGGCATGATTGACAGCAGCTTCTGAAGGAACCCACTAGCCCAACAGTTTAAACTAACATATGGCCTAAGACAACATGGCCCCTCAACAGCTCTGCATAGGGCAAGATGATGAATCACATCCAGAGTCCATCCAGTCCAGAAGCAGTAGGAAGTTGGACTAGAGATCCAATCAAAAGGGATCATGTCTCAAATTTGGCCCAAATTATGTATATTGTCTCAGAATTGTTGACACTTTTCCTAAGGGTGCTAATTTGATTAGTTCTTCCTACAGCCCTGTGGATGGGACACGGTCTGTACCAGCTCCCATTGGGATGCACTGTGTAACCTCCAAGCCACCTCAGCTGTGGCAGACACTGATAGTTATCTTTCTAGGCACATATGCATTTCCAATTTCAACATAATTATCCTCATAACCCTGTGCTGAAGTGCAGAAATGTAATCTTTCTGATTTTACTGATGGGCAGCTCATGCTAGAGAATTAGCTGAATTGCCCACAGTAATTCAGGGAGTCTGTTGCAGAGCCAAACCTAGAAGCAGGGTTATATATGGCCCCTACATGGAATCAGTCTTTCTCTTGTCAAAAATAAGAATTTGGACTCTCTTAGGCACTCTTCATGTCCCAGTGCTACTCGTGTTTCAGTGTAATAACTGTAAGACAGAACCCTGTGGCTTTTTTTAATTGACAGGCAATTGAGAACAGTGTTTCAGGAAATGTTTTTTGTTCTTTTCCCTTTTATGATTGCTAGAAAAACTAGAAAATACTTTTTTTTTTTTCCCCTGGTTATTTGGAATTCAGAACCACTACTATTGCACCCACTGTGCTTTTTTATAAACTTGAAATTTAGGTTATAAAAATAAATAATTACAGAAACGGAAGTGCTACAAATAATCATTAACATCAAGGAAAACCTGATCTAAAGAACCTCCTGTCTTCAGCAAGTTTTGCTGTTCCTGTTCATGGTGTGGAACTTCCTCTGAAATGACAATAGTGGAGATCAGCCAACAAATTAAATCTTTGGACAATATATAATAATATATTGGGCTTCAGGATGTCATTACATCTGGCATTATCTTGCACATTAGATGCAGACCTGTTAGTTAAATTGGGCTGATTTTGACAAGTTTAGGTGATGGCCAGCAGTATAAAATTCCCAATGTACTCTCTGGAACTGGGTGATTCTTTCTTCCTGTTCTTGTGGATGTCTGGATACCATAATGCTAGAAATACATAATGAAAATTACAACATCTGCTTCATGCCCATTTTAAACACCTTGTTTTGTATTGCTCTGAAACTAACTGAGGTGCATGGGAAATTTGAGGTTTCAAAGGCTATTCTTCCTTTATTTGTGTGCACACAGGGTGTCACATCTTGGAATACCAAGTCCAAAGAGGGGGATTATAAAATTCCCACAATGATGCTCACATTTATTAAGCACTGTGCCTTTGTTATAATCCCATCATGCTTTCCATTATTGATTTGGCATTCCTGGCAGCAATCTATCAATAGGAAATGGAGTTGAATCTTTTCAGCTGAAGAGAAGGGTGACTAATTGCCTGACATCTTCAAATAGCTCTTGCACTGAATTAATTCTTGCACTTAGATAGCATGTTTTATTAATGTTGGGATCCAATCTACCATAAAGGCAGTGTGTAATAAGAGTGAAAACATTTACCACTGATTGCAGTACCAGCTCCTGACAGCTCTGTGGTACTTCTCAGATACCAGCTGAAGTAATCTAGTGGAGAGTCCCAAGCAGTAAGCAGCTCTATGTGCATTGTAGCATCCACATTAATCATCTCAGCTTCTCTTCTTCAGTGAACAGGTGGCAATGAAAACTGATTTCAAGTAGTTATGTATAATCCCTGTTAAGTGGTTGTCAGAATTTACTGCAGTTCTATGTGCTGGAGATACCCCAAATGGTAATTTTGGAAATACTTTTATCAAATACCATTTGAGAATGCTTTCACCTCTGGAGCAGTCTATTTGAGAATACTCCTGCATGGCCAGATAGCCTGCTACAGGGTAAGAATGGAACAGAGCCACTCACTGAGCTCTGAGGTTTCCTCACTTTTGGGACCTAAGTGGGAGGTAGCAAGGATTGTCATGCAGAACAAATCAATTTGTCTTTAAGGTAGGGGTCACTGGGTGAGCAATGCTTATCCCCGTTTCCAGCTGTTTTGACAACTGATCTCACATGCTTGGATTGCAGATTTATTTTGTAGCATTTTGTGGCAATACATAATGCAATATTGCTGTCCCTAAACCAGCAGAATCACAGGCAGGTAAGAGACCAACTCGAAATCTAAACAATAGACAATTAAAAACAATCATTCTTATTCTTAGCACATCCTCCATGTGCTCTATAGACTCTTTAAAACACACGCTCTGCTCTGTAAATGGGAGTTACATTGGCATGCCTGTGGAATGGAGAGTACATGTGTATGTCACTGTCCTCTAGAGGCCAGAAAATAACCACCCAGTTACACTATTGGCAGCAGAAATTCTGATGAAATTCAAGTGCTTTCCCTGTCCAGCCAGAAGTGAACTCTGATGGGATACTCTGAAGTGTCTACAATGCACAGGACAGGTCATTGGGCAGGGAGGGAGAGCACCACAAAGCACTCTAGTTTTGTGGACAGTGCACAGAATCAATGCTCCTACCTTTAGCCATCCTGTGTTTCACTGACCTGCTTTTCACCCAGGCTTTTTCAACATGTGTTGACATTGCTAAAACAGACTGACTGAGAAGGAATCAACAGCTTGCCATGCAAACATGTTAGTAAATCATTTTAGAGTTGAAAGAAGCTTTTATATTAATGAAATGGCTTTGTATTACAAACCTAATCTGGATAACCTGCTTAATCCTTTGTCATCTTAATTCATTAATTTATATTAGGAATTCTCAAAGGTCTGGTGCACTTCCCTGAAATTTTTAATTCCTTTCTAAGTGTATCAAAATCACATGACTAAGTTTTGTCAGAAATGAAAATACAGCATACCCAATATTTCTTAAACAAATAGAACTTTAAAGTATCTCTTTAAAATATTTTATGGGGTTCTTTTCTACTGAAGATCACAGTTATTAAATATATCATATTATGCTACAGTTTTGTTAAAGTTATCAATTCACATGTAGATATTTTTCAGAGGGAATCTGAAAACATAGATAATCCTCATCACATGGTCATGTATGTTATTTAAGTCTCACAATGTTCTTAAAAGGCAGTTCAGAATGCTTTTCTCTTTCAGCAGAAATACCTTGGGGATGGCAAGAAAATCTGAGAATAAGCAGAAGACTCAGTTCCCTCAGAAAAATATACTTTGACATACTCAAAAGGATCTTCCTTTATTTTGAAAGCTGATCATTCTAAGCTTACACTATTTCATTGGGTTTCCACATTTGGTTGGGTTTTTTTTTTCTGAAAAGCAATGTTGTCATGCATCACTAAGGCTATTACAGCTTGCAAATGAAACTTTTATGTATTTTTTTATTCTTGATGTACTGCTGATACAGAGAATACTTCAATAGTTTTCTCAGCCAGCACCAACAGAAAGCTGGCTCACTTCAACTGTCTTTGAGTTTTCTCCAATTTGGCTGCTAGGATGGATTTTTCATAGCTTAACACAGGGCAATTAAAGACCAAATTTTGCCATGGAGTTCTCTCTCCTTCCAGTTTGATTCTGCCTCTGTACAGCAACATATCATTTGGGTTACTACTAAAGTCATCACATGCCAGTGGCACCTTCATACTTTCTGGGATGCTGCTGTGTTTTCAGGTGTAAATCACCTGATGGTCTACTGCTGGCAATGACATCCACAAGGTTTATGTCAGACTTGGCAATGACAAGGCTGAGGTAACCAGTCTATTTATACAGTGTAAGACCTCATAAAGATTACTTTTTCTAGTGGAAGACACAAGAATAGCCACCAGGCAGGTGTGATGCAGAGCAGAAATGCAAGAGCACAGCACAAAATTAATGGGAATGCTTAGATTGGATTCTCTGACAATAACAGTCCAAGGGAATTTGATTGTTCCTTGTCAAGCAGAGTTGCTCCCAGTTCTCATCTGGTCAAATACTGGCAGCAGTTCTAATAAGATACCACAGTATTATTCAGTCGTCCTTTTATCATTTCTAATGGGAAATGCCAGCAGTGTATAAACACTTGCTATTTCACACTTTCTTCCATCTGAAGATGAAAGGAGAATATCAAAGCTGGAGGTGAGGATGGTTTCTGGGTTTTCTTTATAACAACAGTCAATAAATCGCCAGAATTACCAACATAGAACTCCCAAGGGCTATTTGCAAATACACTTTGTTGCATGTGTTTATACAATCACTTTGTGGCCCCAGGTCAGATAAGCAGTGAAAGGCAAGTTAGATGCTTTGCTGATAATCAGGTTTCATAACCTCTTTGATTCATTTTCAAGAAGATGAAGATCTGACTCACAATCTTCACAGCGCTTTTGAGAAGAGCCAGACTGAACTCCCAATTGTCTTGACAGTCCCACTGTTTTACCATTCTTTAGCTGCCCAAGTGTCCTTTCTGTGTTCACTTTCTTCCCCAGATACATAACAATTATTATCCCTACATCAACACCAAGCCAGCAGTGCTTCATAAAACCCAGCTGTAATTTTCACATCGATTCGCTGTTTAAGACAGTGAGTTTTACAGCCCATGCTTGGATTGGATTTACCAGATACCAATTCTTTATTCTATCAGTGTCAAAACCAAATTACCCCGCCACGTTATTTTATTTTATTCCTTGTGTTCTCTGCAGCATCTCAGCCTCCCCCAGTACTCCCCATGTTCCTCTGCTTCATCACGACTCCTTCAGAATTACTGTCATTTCCACAGTGACTTTGCACCCTGGGCAGACAAATAAATTACAGACACTCAGACTCACTCTCTTCATTGGCCAATCCTTGCCTAGGGTTCCTCTGGGTTTTCCAAAAGGTCCTTCCCATCTGGAGATACACAGGCAGATCTGCCTGCTGACTTGCTGCCCTGTTTATTATCTTTGTTCGAGCCCATGCTAGAACACCAAGAAAAAAACATTTGGTCTTGGGTTTGAAGCAGTTCTGGAAGGGTCTGTGACACCGAAATCCACGATGCTGTGACTATGATTGTACCTAACCAGATGTTATGACAGATGTCTTCTAGGGTCAAGTAAACTGAATTTGAACAAGAGGTAGGTATAAATTTCCCATTCCTTAAACTGGGTTAGAAGATTTATCCAGAAAAATAACCCTCTACTCCTTTGGTATCAGGAAATTGGTACAGCACGAAGTCATCAACAGAAGTTGAAGCAAGTTGAAGCAAATGCTTCCATGAAATTCATGATTTTAATACTCAGTTCTGCCTCCTCTCCTGGGATTTGTGACTTGCTAAAAATATCATCTGGCAACAATCTCACTGTATTTACATGTTATTTTAACATCATTTCAAGCTTCCTTCACAATCACAATGTACTTTGCATATTGTTTTCCCACTCCATCAGGAGACACAGCTTTGTAAACTGTTACAATATATGAAATTGGAGCTATGGGGAATAAGCAGTTCACAATGGTAAATGTTATAACTTTAACTGAACTTTCTAGGAGGCAGATTATTCCACTGCTCAAAATTGGTTTCCCAAAACATTTTTGGACTAAAAATATTTCTGATATTATACTCACTTTTTCTGTCAGACTTTAAAATTCAGCATTTATTTTCACAGCAAAAACATCCTAATGGGCACAACTTCTTACACTTCAGTAACTTGTCTTCCACATATTTTGATACATTCTCTTGAAGTTATGGAATTAACTTCCTGCACCTTCCTACTCTTGGGGATGACAGAAAGACCAGTTTTCAGCTCTCACTCTCACTCACTCCAGTCTCTTTTTACATGATAAAGGACTCTGCAAATTTCACTACTAGCAGCCAGAGAGGAGACCTGGCTTTTCTTTTGGTGGGGTAAGATCCAGTAATGCATTTGCAGAATGGGTAAGCTTATATTCAGGGAGTCAAAGATTCCACACACTAAATAATATCCTATAATAATTTTATTAGAGCAAGAGGATTTTTTTTGAACCATAGACATTTCATTAAATCTGCATCTTTCACTTTCTCAGGTCCAGTATGAAATTCTAGCCAAAACAGACACAGTCATGACACCAACATGACCAAAAGCTCAAGGACATAAGTCTAATACAGACGAGATGAAGGGTTTAGCCTTATTTATGTGACATTAATCAGAGGGATTGTGGTAAAATCACCTCTCATCCCACCCCCCCAAGTCTTTTTAGTAACTACATTGTTATTTTGGAATTTGTCTCTCAAGATACAGAAGTAGTCTAAATATTAATAAAACCAAGTCAACATATGCTGTCTACTTTAAATCATGATGACAACTTTAAGTTCTTCTGACAAAGGCAAATATCTTGAGAATGGCGAGTGGTTCATAATGCCCTCTTACTCTAGGCATAGATAACAAGATTTCCTTTTGTATGAAAGAAGGGGCACAAGAACTGATAGAGCCAGTTAAACCTGCTATTTGAAAACCTCACTAATGTAATGTAAACAGTCGTGTGCCACAGGCATTACTGACATTTAAGGAAAGGGGAATTATTTTTTTTTACTCTAATTTATATTTCTGTACCTTACTAGTAAAAATGTCACAGATTTACAGACTGCAATAAGTCAAATGCTGTAAGGCATGCACAAGTTCCTTTCTGGAGAATAAAGAAGGCTGCTTAGACAATACTTGAAGCTTCTGTAGGGATTCTCCTCTATATAAGAATGTCAAGGGAATGTATTGATGATATTGTAATGAGATGGTATGGATGTTTAGATGGGACATATTTCTAATACTTCAGTGTCCTGAAATCAAATAGCTTTCTGCTACAGATTTTGATACATTAAGTGAGACCTCAGAACCCCCAGTATCTCCCAAGGCAGTCCCACAGTCATGTGGAAACTTGCATGAACAGACTGAGTTCTAAGGACAGAATTGAAGTGTTGAGCACTGATGAGTTTGCCTTCCCCACTCCATAGTTTATCCCCAGGCTCCTCCATTCCATGCAGACAATCCCTGCTGGGCCAGAGGAGCTGGCACTCTAGAATTGGTAGACCTTGGCTCTTAGAGCATCCTCTCTGCTCAGCAGTTGAAACAACTGTTCCATATTCCAAATCCAACTGCCTCAAGAAGAGTAGTGTGAAACTCAGCTAAGGGAACAGCCAGGAGAGAAAATATCAAATCAAATACTTTTTCAATAACAAATACCTTTTTTTTCTTTCCTTTTTGTGTGGTTTTTTTTTTTAATTATTATTGTTTGTTTGGGGTTTTTTTGTTTTGTTGTTTTTGTTTTGTGTCACTGTGCCAGGTGACAGCTCTTCTCAAAAAGAAACTGATGAGGTTTACCAGATTTTAAGAGAAACATGCATGAGAACAATTTTTATCTCCAAACTTCTAATATGATAACACCCATCTGGCACTAAAATATTTAAATATAAATACAATACATCAGGCTAGCAGTTATGTAATACAAATGCTGTAACACAGATGTATGTAAAATAATCACTTAAATACAAAGCTGTAGCTCTGGCAGTGTTTTGCTACAGTGTAAAATGACACAGTGTGTAAACAAGAAAAGCAGCTCAATATCTAGATTACTTATTTTGCACTGCCTTCCTTTACAGCAAACCATGCTCTCTTATTCAAGTAGCAGGCACTAATTCAAAATGCAAGACACTTGCCTTTCCCAGAGTACAAAGTGGGCTGTTTAAATCTAACAAGGTTTTTCTCTTCCTTTTCTCATGCTACTCTCCAGCTTCCACACATAACCAGAGAACATAATTTAGATTTTCAAAAGCAGGTTTCTTTTTTTTTTTTTTTTTTTTTTTTTGGTGAGTGTGAATTTATGAAGGGACTAAGATCTGCCACAGACCAGAAGCTAAACTAACATGCTACTTATGCACGTGCTTTATCAGCATCACTGCCAGGATTTCCTGCTCCTTCTAAGCTATTGTGCAAATAGCCTTCATTTCTGAGCAGTAGAAATCTCCTCTGTCAACATTAACATTTTGTGTTTGGTTTTAGTACAGATCCTGATAATAATAATCATGTTTCCCTTCTTTAAAATACCTACTCAGAACAATTTTCTTTGCCTCAGCTCACAAAGAGGTTTACTAACATTCTTCAGGTGGGAAACTGAGGCACAGTGGCAGTACCACAGTCACCCATCAGCCCACAATCCCTTTTTTCTTCATGCTGGTCTTGAGCAGCAGGGGTAGACCCTCTGGGAAGCAGCCCCATGGAGAGGGGACCTTGGTGTCCTGGTGGACAGTAAGTTATCCACGGGACAGCAATGACCCCTGTGGCCAGGAAGGCCAGTGGTATCATGGGGTGCATAAAGAAGAGTGTGGCCAGCAGGTCAAGGGAGGTTCTCCTCATGCTCTACATTGGCAGGGGGGATGGATTCAATGATCTCCAGAGGTCACTCCCAACCCCTATTATTCTATGGTCTTGTGTTTTTTATCAAGTTTAACTCCAATACAAGCAGCAGCTTCTAAACAGCAGTCGTCTGTTAGGCATTAATTTGTCCTGCTGAGAATTGTTACTAATTAATCACACTTCTTCTCCTTAATCTTCATGTTCTTATACACATCAAACAGTAACTCACTCAAGCAACAATCCTTCTGGTATCACAGTGCAGTAGAAAGCAGGGTAAGATAATCAGATAAATGGTCTCTACACTCGAGCCTTTGACCACAGTAAACAAATCTCCCTACTCATTGGTGTTTATCCTTTCAAATTCCAGACTATTTCCTCTGGGAATGAATGCTAACTGACCATGGCCAATACCTATACATAGATTTTCCTTCATTTTCCAATATATACCACAGAAATAGTGATCCTCTTTACCACTCATGGTATAATTTTCTTTCCTTCCATTTGCTGTTTTGTAACTTCAGCCTGGTGTAAATCACAGGAAAAGGACTTGCTTTTTAATAGGTTTTTATTGACTAATATATTTTATTTGGTACCTGTTACCTCGGTGGAGATTTCCTCTTCCAGTAATTTACTGCATGTGAGGCAGTCCTCTAAGCACTAGTCAAAAGGAACCAGCACAGTTAAACAGTAGATTTACTCTACACTGCTTCAGCTTGGGGTTAAAAATGACTGTGCTGCTGTTAGGAAAATCTCTCAGGGTCCTCCTCTGTTTTGCAAAGAGAAGACTTTCTACCCTGCTTGCTTACCACAGAAGCAGCTGACATGATGTATTATCTTGTACAAGTCACTTGGGCATGCTGTGCCCATTTATCTATTTAAAATATGAAATAACTCTTATCTAATACTGAAGTGTTTAGAGAGACTTAATGAGCTGCTAGTATGTTTATTACAAGAACCAAATGGCATAATATTGCTTTATATATGAAAAATGATTAAAACATCTTATGAAGTATCAATTTGTAAGTAAAAAGAGTTCCAGCTATGAAGCCACATTTGCTGGTACACTCTGGGGGACATGTTATGATGCTTGTATTTCTAAGAATACTTCTCTAATTTCAGTACAATGTTTCTTTATCACCACAGTTTACCAGCAATAAGGATTTAAGCACTCCAGACCCCTCTGAGATTTGGTTGGTTTTCACATGTTCTGTTCAGCAGCATTTGCTCTCCATGTGAGTCACAGAAGCATCAGCTGTGGAAGCATCTTTGCTTTTCTGTCAATGCCTTTTGTTGTAGTCTGTGATGAATATGCACAAGCCAGTTGTGTCAGAACTGTCCCCCTCCTCCAGACACATGAAGCAAGATTTCAGCTTCAACTATTCTGAAACATCTAAAGGCTTCCAAGTAGTCCCTAAATAGCTGAATCTCAGTGCTGTAAACTGAGGGTTCTGAGAAAAACAAACAGAGCAAAAATGTCTACCAGTAAAGGTAAATCTGTGACTAGAGAAGTTTCCTGACTTTGTGGCTGGCTGCTCTACCCTATCATGCAGCTTAACACACTTGTGCCTGCCTGTGCAGGTGACACACACACAGCTGGACATGTCTGGCAGGTGGCATGTTTGACTTTGTCCTTGCCAGCTAACCAGATTTTTGGAGCCAATCTCAGAGTTATTTCACAAAGGGAAAGGATCACTCATCTCCCTTCTCTCTCTTTGCCTCCTTCACTGTAAGACTTCACCATGGGAGTGCAGCATGATGGGAAACAGATCCTTCACACCATCCCTGCTGGCAGGGAGCCTCGGGGTGCTAGAAGGGGCAGGATAAGTCAGGAAGCAGTTGCCCAGACTGTACGATGAGCACAGAGAGGCTGATGAACACTGCTTCATTTTCTGCAGCGTTATAAAGGTCAGATACCACACATTACAAAAATATGATGGCAAAAAACAACAACTCAGAAATGCTCTGACACTCCTTTGACCTGCAACTTATCATGGACAGCAAGCCTTTAACACAGAAAAAATATGCCCTATCTGGAGGAGAGTAATCATACAAGCTATGTGATCCAGAAGTCACACTATACCCAGAAGAACTGACATTGTGTCTTGTTCCTGAGGGAAAAGAAAAATGCCCATGCAGCCTGAATTGGATCTTTAAACATATGTAGTTACAGCAGCCCAAAAGGTTAGGTCCTTCAGCTTGGTGCATATCATTTAGAATTTCTTTAAAAGAAACCAGCTTAAATTCACTTCAGAGGTTAGACAGAGACTAATCATTTTCTCTCCTCTCTTTCATACTATAAGCACAAACAATACTGAATCAGACAAAGTTGCAGCAGGCAGTGAGCAAATGTCTACCTATGTGGTAAAGACTAAACAAATCCATTCTGAGATCATCTCTATTAACACTTCTAATTTTACCAAGTTTTTTCCCTGATAGAAGAAGGAGAAAAAATGTGATGACCTCCTGAGTACATGAATTCCATAAACTGACTATAAAGTCAGTGAAATCATGCTTCTTTATGCTTGTTATATATGAACAGCTTTTTAGAACAACAATCCATTCTAAGAAGAACAATCTTATAAAAAGGGCAGAAAGTGTGCTAGGGGACATGGTTTAGGGACCTTGGCAGTGTAGGGTTAATGGCTGGACTTGATGATCTTGAAGGTCTCTTCCAGCCAA
>JANHGL010001265.1:0-11486 GCA_024611195.1 Ceyx melanurus
TGCCCCTGCTCTGGCAGGGGGGTTGGACTAGATGATCTTCTAGCTCCCTTCCAACCCCTCACATTCTATGATTCTATATATCATATATAATAGGTATATATAATATATATTTTTTATATATATATATACACTATTATAAAAAAACCCAAAACCAACCAAGCAAAGCAATTATCTCAGGAGCAATATAATTAGAAAGATGACTGAAAAGGCTCGGTTTGCATAACTCACCAATGCTTAAATATTTTAGTATGTTTGCAACATCACAAGTGCAAAATATTCTGCTTTTTCCCATTCACAAAAGTTGAGAAGCATGCCATGCAAGTTCAGACTTTCCTCAATCTAATACCTCAGATTTAGAATTTTTTTGCAAACCACTCGTAACCATGGCAACTTTGGGGTTTCCAAAATGTAATTTTTTTTGTTGTTGCAAACCTTTTCCTTTGTGTTTGTACACAATCTTTTCTCTGGAAAGGTTTGGAATAGCTCTTTTGTTGTGTAAATAACTATAAATGATATTAAAAGATGAAGGCACATTGACAAGTCAGGATTAAATCAGAGTTAGCAAGCACATCTCTGCTTAACCTTGACCACTGAAGTCATAAGAGAAGTAAGTGCAAGAGGAGAAAGGAAAAAGCAATCATACCAATGAGTAGTTTTATTGCAAAGCTTTCTGTTTGGCTTTTATAATTAGAAATTATTTGAAAATATGCTGCAAATTGCAGTCCTTTTCTTGCTCCCTTTGGCTGCTCTTTTTACTGCTAAGTCCAGTGCCATTTTCCTGCGTTCTTCTCCCATTTTCTATACGAAAGCCCCACAAAAGAAACTGACCAAGTGGAGAAAATATGATTGCATGAAGCCTGTGAAGAGATACTGAGAAGAAAAAAAAAGAGCTGGAGTTACCTTCCCAAGCCATCAACCTCACACATCTCACAGAGGAAAGGATGCTTTCCAAGGCTAAATATACCAAAGTAGAGTCCAACACAGCTACAGCTTGGCCTTCAGTGGAAAGAACACTCACCAGCACCTCAGAGACAAGGGTTCATTTCCCCCACCAAATGGTGTGCTCATTTTCTCTCATCACATGGCTTCCTTCAGCTCTCATACCTCATAGATTGCTTCTGAAGGCTGCTACCAGTCTCCTGAAAAGTGAAAGGCCATCTGTACCTTGCAAAATGCCTTTGGGCTCAGGAAATTTCAGTTAAGAAGGAAAAACTGCTGCAAATGTACTCACCAACACGTTTTTACATGAATAATTAACACTGCAAATGAGATGGATGTATCAAAACAAATGGGGTTTTGTCTAGTTATGAATTAATCAGTAATAACAATAAACCTGTTGGGCCTTGGCATGAAATTAGTAAGTGGACACGGCCAAGAAAATGTTCAACCCTTATGTTTTATCACACAACGCCTAACTGAAGGCAATGGGAGTTCTTGGGTCTTCAGTCCAGTTGAAAGTCATGCCACTTATTAGTTGAATGACAGGTGAAATACATTTTTAATGTTGTTAAAAGTCTGCAGGGAAGCCATCAGACTTCTTAGAATATGAAAATATAAAAAGCTTTCCTAAGATGCTAACCAAAATAATGGAAAGGTTCAATAAAATGGGGCTGTTACTATATACTACCAAAAAAAAAAACCCACACAATAAAGGGATTTTTATCTTTAAAGGCTTGACTCTAAGGCTCATCAGCATCCATTATAATTCAGTAAAATAAGTTAAGACAGCATCTGGTACAACCTATATAGTTTTATAGCCAGGCATACAAAAAAAGCTTACAACACTTACAAGATCTCCTCGTAGTAAATGAAGTAGCAGACTCTCTACTTCAGCTACCAGCATGTCTTTAGAAAAACAAAGGCAAAAGCTGGAAGAAAAGGGGAATCCAGAAGCTCATCCATTTCTTTTAATGGCTAAATAATACTTTTAAAGCACCACCAGAGAGTGGGAGCTGCCAGTGAGCAGGAAAAGGAAGCATCTCACAATCATCTGAGTTTAATCTCAATTAGTTCATAGCCATAAGCAAGGTGATACTCCAGCAGTGACCATTTCAAGCAACTGTTTTGAGTCTCTTGAGGCTAAATCTGTTCCCAGATCCACGATGCACATCTCCAAAGCATGCACAGCTCTGGATAATGGAGCAGTTGTTTGGCTTTTTCTCCCTTCCAGCCACAGATTTGTACTGAAGGAGTGGTGAAGAAAACCCTGCAGTTTAATGCACTAACTGCAGCAGAGCACAGAAGATACTGTACCACACTAATCATTCATTAGCAGCCACCACAGAAACAGGTAAAATGAGAGCTTTTTAACTGCTGTAAAGGGGTGAAGACATTTTAACTTGCACACAGTAAGAACTTTCTTATTGCCTGCCTTTAAAGACATGCTGGTGAAGCTGAAGGAAACAATAACCAGTAGAAAGCCTTTGTAGGGCATAAGTGTTCCAGAGGCATGAACAAACTCCACACAGGACTCCTCCCAAGCACAGTTTCTGGAGCCCTGGGTGGACTGCAGTGGGTTGTGTGGCAAGGTTTTGGTGGTGGAGGAGGTAACCAGGGCTGGCTCCTGTGAGAGCTGCTGGAAGCTTTCCCTGTGTTTGAGCCAATGCCAGCCAGCTCCAAGATGGAGCCCCTGGCAAGGCTGAGCCCATCAGGGACAGTGGTAGCACCTCTGTACCTCTGTGATAACACATTTGCAAGTGGGAGAAAAAAAACAAACCCTGTGCAACAGCAATTTCAGTCAGAGAGGAGAATGTGAAAGAACCAACTGTGCAGACAGCAAGGTCAGTGAGAGGGAGAGGAGGTGCTGCAGGCACTGCAGCCTCTGGGGAAGATCCTGGTGCCAGCCAAGGAGGTGAATGGTGTCCTTGGGCAGGGGCCTGGTTGGAAGAGTTTGTGCAGAGCTGTCTCCCACGGGAGGGGCTGTGTGCTGGAGCAGAGGAAGAGTGTGAGGAGAAAGGACAGTCAGAAACAACACGGGGTGAACTCACTGCTCCTCCATCCCTGGCCCCCTGCACTGAGCGAGGCAGGAGGAAGCAAAGAAACTGGGAGTGAATTTGAGCCTGGAAAGAAGGCAGGAGTGTGGGGAAAGTGTTTTAAGATTTAGTTTTGTTTCTCATGACCCTACTTTGATTTTGATTGGCAATAAATTAAATTAATTTTCCCAGAGTCGAGTCTGTTTTGGCCGTGACAGTAATTAGTGGTTGATCTCTCCCTGTCCTTATCTCAATCCACAAGCCTTTCTGTCAGCACAATCTGCTAATTTTCCTTTTGCTGCTGGATTTAAAACCATGCAGACATCACGAAAACTGCTCAGTCCTGCATCAAGGTGCCCACTAGCACAGACAGCAGTGAACACAAAGCTCTGACTCAACCACAGCAGCAAGCAGCACAGATTGAGAGAACCTCTGAAGCCATTTCCAGCTCAGTGTGCCTGCTTCTGGACTTCCCATACCAGAGGTACCCTCCAGGAGCTGAACACCAACAGGATGGCAGAGCCCAGCAATCCTTAACCCAAGTCCTCATCCCATAAGGCATGCCAGAAATGGAATGATGGGATACTCTAATGCCACTGTTCTTTGGATAGAAGAGGAAATAGAGCAAGGCTCTAAAGACCCCTGCAAGTCCTAGAGAGCCTGCAATGGAAACAGAGCATAAAAGACTGATTTTTAACTACAAACATTTTCAGCTTTTCTGGTTTAATTACAACTGCAACTCAAACAGTGACATGGTTTAGCTCATAAAATACTTAAAACACTGGTTGTTTTGTTTGTCCTCCAAATCCTTTCAGATCCTAGCATGTCTTCTCGGGAGCCTGTCCACTTCAGCTGCCCTGGAGCCAGACATTTTTTCAATCTCTTTCCCCTCTCTAAGTTTCAGGTAAGTGCACAGTTTGGAGGACAAATCTCTCAGGAACTTGGAGGGGTCACAGAGCCCTCCTATCTGCTTCCACTTGCTATTCCCAACAGAGAACATCTTCACCTGAAAGCAAAGCTCTCCAGTTTCACAGCTTCAGAGGGAAATCTATTCCAGTGCTTAACTGCTCTTGCCACTGGCAAGTCGTTGCTGATGCAGAGCACAGAGCAGCCCGGCTGCAATCTTCCCTAATGCCTAACCTAAATCTCCCTCAAATTAGTTTGCACTCACTGCTTCTCCTCATCTTCCCACTTCACAGACAGAACAGTTTGTTACTCTCGCCACTGAAAAACTTGTATGGTGCTACTGATCTCTCAGCTCAGGAATTCTGCTTTCTTCAGTGCTGCTTTCTGGCTTCTGAAGATGAAGGTATTCCTTTGTCCTCCCGTGCATCCACTGCATTTGGCCCACATCTTCCCTGGAGTGTGACTGCAATTAGGAGAGCTGGGCTCTGCAATCTATTACAGCCTCGTGGCACACTCAAAAGCAGCTCAGATCCAGAATATTCCAGTCTATTATCAATCTATTCACCTGACAAATTAACACAATCTTCTGCTTTCCTCCACAGAGTCAAAAATAATAAATCACTCACATGCAAACACACATTAGAACAGCATCTGCTTTTAGAAAATATTTCAATAGGTATTGATCCATTGCATTTAATTTTTTTTTTTCCTGGTTATTTATATGTTAATTTGCTGTTTGGATATTTTTCAAACACTTTACTCGTTGCTTTTCACAACAATTAGTAGGAAGATCTATTGTTCTGACCAGAATTCACTTGTGAACTGATGGAATGCCAAAGGTAAAATATAATGAATAGGCAGATTCATTACATTGTGTTGGGTTTCTAGAACAGGCAGAAAAAGCACATTTAGGCAAATAATTGGATTTTGGTATTAAACAGAACTTTCTATCACTATGGGTTATAAGTGGCAAGAGGATGTAATTTCTGAGAAAAAGAAATGTTTGCAAAATTGCAGATAAAAACAGAATGGATCCCTGGCCAGTCCTACTCCTTTGAGCCACCAGTTCCAACTGGGACATCTCAGTACTCCCAGAAAACAAATACTGTGGTTACCATTAGCACACAAACTTGTGTTGCCTCTTTGCTTCATATGATTATTAGAAGTTATGTTAATTAGAGGAGAACAGAATAATTTTACCTGTATTTTGACCAGTGAATTAAAGACATCCGTGGCTTTTCTTACCAATACTATAGAGAACTCTTGACTTTTTCCAAATCTAATTTAAAAGAATTCCATTGTGTGTGTTGTTTTTATTCCAGTTTTACATTTGATGCAGAGAATGCCTGTTGAGAAGCAATAAAAATAAACAGCCCTAAAAAGCATGCACTTTTGTAAGGGGTGACTCCCAGCAGTCTCTAGTACTGCCTTAAAGAGCAGGCAGTGCCCAGAAATGCTGAGAAAGGTCAAGAATTCCTCACTTGTGCTCCTGGGGCATGAAAACAGGCAGCCACAGAAAGGCTACTGACAATCTGTTACCAGTTCCTTTTTCCAGGTTGCTCAGTTGGGAAAAGCAGGGGCTGTATACCAAGATAAACTGATTTTTCATCACCCAAACCCAAAGCTACCTTCTGTGGGCAGCAAAACTGGCAGACTCCCCCACTTGGTCCAGAGCAGAACAGCAGATGCCAGGGAACATCCTTCTCTGCTCCCTGGAAAGATGATGATTGAGAACTTTTTCCTGCATGGCTTCCTTTCACTGCTAGACTCATGTAGCCCCATCTTAATTAAACCCTCTGAAAAGACAGGGGGGAAAAAATTCAAATATAAAGCTATTTTCTCTCAAAGCAGAACCTGCTCTCATTTTTTCTGCAGTTCTGAGGGGCTTTTTTTTCCCTTTTTTTTGTTTTTTTAATTCATTATTTAGCTTTTGAACTGCTAAATCTGTTTGCTGGATGGGAAGACAACCCTCACTTCTGCCTCTGGGCTACTCTGATAAACACATTCACATCTGCATCTCCAAAAAAAAAAAGTATATAAGAGACAAAGGAGAAAATAATGATAGTCCAGCACATTAAAAAGAATAAAGCTTTCCCAATAGGCATCTTTTCAGCTGGGACACACTGTCCTCAGCTCAGCTGTACTATGTACAGGCACCATATGCAGCACATCTGGCAGGGAAGGCATCTTACTGTTTGGAGACACAGGTTGACCAGAAAAGGGCAAACTGGATAAAACAACTCCAACACAAACCCAAACTTTCTCCCCCCTGTTCTCAAAAGCAATTCTCTTTCTCACTCTCTTTGTTTCGAGTCTTTCTTGGCTGTTTAAAAGATTAAAAAATGCATTTTAAAGGGATGAAAAGAAGGGTGATATTATCTGTCGTAATTCACATTCATATTCTTTCCAGGAAAATTTGGAGGGCAAACTCTCTGAAGTTTTTTAAGATAACTGCTTTCCTCCAAGTCATTTACACAGCAGGAAGCTTTAGTTTTACCAAGTTTCTAAAGCTATCAGTTTATATGAACAGAAAGCTCCGAAAAAACCTTATTTTGGGTATATTGTCAGTAGAGATTTTCACACAGCAATGTTGTTTGGGGTTACACAGCTAAATAGAATAATGCTCCTTATTCTTTTTAGTGTCAAAAAGTACAGCCTGAAACCACCAAAGTAGGCACTTTGATATTTTAAAAGCAGGATAATACTTTTAAATCTGTAAAAAGTGACAAAAGAAAGATATTGAGTATAAAAATTAACCAAGTTATTATGTTATTAAGTATAAAAACTAAGTTATTTCTTTTAAAGAAAGTGCAGCAGTTTGGATGGGGTTTTTTTTGCTATTGTGACACTAATTCTTCTAAATGTGTTGGACAGAGAATTCCATCAAGAGTGTAACCAATAATTGCTAACTTTTGCCTAAGGCAGGGAAAAAAATGGCAATTATGAAAACTGTGCTCAACAGATGCCTTATTCCTATATATAAATTAAATATATACTAAAGCCACACAAATGATACTTAAAGTCTGGTGTATAAACCATAATAATCAGGTTGTAACTGAAGTATTTGAGCTCTTGTCTCAGCTGCTACAGCCCATCAGCAGAAACTCAGCCTGTTTTACACAGATGCTGCTGAACATCTACCCATCAGGCTATAAATGTGGGTTGGAGCGCTGAATATTCTAATCCTCTGCACTTCAGGTAGGATTCTTGAGACTGAAGCCATGTGTCTGTGTCTCATCTCTCCCAACAAGGCTCACAAACCCTTCCAAATATTTGGTGGGTAAGACATTGCAGCCTCCTACTGAGCAACAAGAGGATAAATAAAGGTTTGAAGTATATCCAGTGCTGGGATATGTACATACCCTTCTGAAGTCACTCCCTAACTGCGCTTTCCATGGGATACAAAGGGTTGGAAACTGTGTCCTTCACCTTTCCCCACCACTACTGTGTCTGAAACTCACAACGTTCCAATAGGTGCAAAGGGTGCTTCTGTGGGGACAAAGGAGTTCCCACCATTAATGTGTGCAACATCAACATTTTTGAGCTCTAAATAAACATGTTAAAAAAGAGATGATCAATTATTTAAAAGCAGCCATGAGTAGTGAAGGCAACCCCTTAACTTTCCATCCTCAACGGTCCCTGCACCAAGTTTGGGATATTTCAGTTTTTCACAGCCCCTGGTGCTGCCTGCAGCTGCCTGGATATGTGAAATTGCTTTGCAGGAAGAGCAGGCAGGCATGGGACTGCAATTAGAGATCACAATGCTCTGGGCTCACAGCTCTATTCAGCCCTGAGAAACACTGAAGGACAGATTGGACATAGGGGAAGGGATTAGCCACAGGACGACCTGTATTTCCACACAAAAGCCTAAGTGTGGAAAAATGGCACCCCTGTGTCACCCATTCTTCACTCCCTGAAAAAAACACAGTGATGAAAATAGACATTTAAACAGCTCTTTCCCACTCATCTCAGAACAAGCAGTCATTGTTTAACACCATTGAAATGGCAGCCATGTAGCGCTGCTACTGAGCTGCCCTCATTCAGAAATGGATGCAAAAATAAAGATAAAATTAAGACTACTCAGGGAAAAAAATCCAAGTTCAGAATAGGAAGTCAAAGGAAAAATGAAGAGTATTAAAGCCTGGGTTGGCTGTGGGAACACAATCTCCTATTCATGCATGTGGCTGGAGGAGGATTTAGGTCTTGGAGTGAGTTTCAGCTGGAGGGAATCAAAGTTCTCCACGCTCTAGCTGTGCAACTACAACTGAAATGGTACAAACTTCTTCATAGGTGACAAGGGTTTAACAGAACAGGTAACATCTCTCATTCCAAGTGAGTGACATGAAAATGAACATGGAGAAAGACATGGCAATTGTGTCAGAGCTACTTTAAGCAGGGAAGGTTCTGTCTGTTTTCTACTAAGACCTACCTCTGGAAAAATAATGAGTAAATACTACAAAACATACAAAAAGGGGAAGAATAGGCATGAATAAAGCCAGACTTTAATTGCACAAGTAATTCTTTTAAAATCAATTGTCTTGCATGCAGAAGAGATGCTAGGGGTATGAGTTTGTACCATCCCATTGTCTCAGGTGCCCTCAGCTAATCTGATCAAGGTGAGTGTTACCTGCTGGTTCTTTGGCACCACGGGCAGGTATCCTTCTGCACAAGAAATGACATGAAAATGCCCAAACATTAACTTGGGAATGCAGCCACACATCTTGAGTTCCAAACAATAAGCCCATGTAGTTCCTTAGGCACCGATGGGAAATTCATCTTTTTTTTTGCCAGGAAAACAAGCCTAACAACATTATTTACAATGAGACTTCTAATAAATGCTTAATGCAAAGAGCTGTGATATCAGAAAAGAACTTCAGATCTTCTGTAGGTAAGGTAAGGCAACAGCCAACTCACTGGAATTCTTCTTTCTACATATTCACTTAGCAAACTCATGTGGTAGGCATATGGTTAAATGAATTTCTAGTCCTGTCCTCACACTTCTTTCCCTTGTTTTCCTACTGAAAATGATGTTTAAAACCCATGAGGTTTTAAAATGAAAAAGAATTTAAAAAAAAAAGTCAAGGCAATATAAATCTTGCTTTTGGAAAGTGTTACAGTAAATACCTTAACTCTTTGGCCAGCTATTTCTCCTCTTAGATGCCTGCATTTAATTATGCTTAAACCAGTAATTTTTAATTGGATATTTTAGAAGGTCTTTGTAGTGAAAAACCCCCAAACAAACAGTGATAGCACGCCGACTTTCAATGAATCCCACTGAGGTATTCAGTGCCATGGAAGTGCAGGGAGGAAGGAATACACACACTGCTGAAGCGAGTGCATCAGAGGGGTCAACACTTGCTATTGCACAAGGCTGACAGCTACCCTGTGTTTGCACTGACTCCAGCTCTCCTCGGGAAACAAAGCAGAAAGATTTTGTTCACAAATCCCCACAAAGTGATGCAATTAAGCTGTCCGACCAGCCTAAGAGCTTCAGCTTTCTGCCTGCAGTCCACGTAAGAGTGGCACTAATTGCTGGAGAAGAGATGTAGGATGTGTGAAAGTCCTGCTTGTACGACCACGGTTCCTGGGTTTGATGGATTCATTTGCTAGCTTTCTACTCCTGCAACGGAGGAATATTGTGAGGGGAAGAAAACGTGTCTTCCTTTATGCATTATTTACAGTAACACGGGTCTCAAGCAGTGAAAAATCAAGAGAAAAAGAGAAGCATAATGGCAAATGCTGACCAAAAAAAAAGCCTGAAACGACTGGCTGTGTTGAATTCTGCAGAATCTCCTCAACACCCCAATCATCTCATTAGACAGAGATCTAGAATACAATACAACTTAAAGAAAATGTTAAATAAGGGACTATGTGGGAGGCACAACGCACTTAAAGCGTGGCTTGGTTCCTTAAAGGAGACATCTCTGGCACTGGAGAGACCTGGGTAGGGCTCCTTCATTACCCAAATCAGGCACATCAGCACTGATCCACTTCAGCAAATCTCGGTGAGAATGGTGAAGATGGGCTGGCTGGTTGGGGTTTCACCCCAGCACCAGCTGAAATCCAGCAGCGTGGCTGCAAGGCTGTCGCTTTGCCCAGGCTGGAGTGAAACTTTGTCCCACTCACATCCAAGTTGGTTTTTCCCCCATGCTTTGCTCCCTCCGAGCTGAGCTGGGGGCTCACCTTCTGCCTGTTCTAATCTTAACTATAAGCCTGAAAAAAGGAGAGATGGGTTCAGCAAAACCTCCCCGTGGTGGTGTGTTTATTTGGTGATGCTGCTGCAAGAACAGCACCGGACTTGCCCACTGAATCTGTATTCCACACTGAACCTCTGACTGGAGTTTGCTTCACAGGCAGGCAGTGGGATCGTTATTTTAGCACAGGAAGGAAAAAAAAGAAAGAAATAAAAAGAATAATTTCTTGAGGAAATAAAACAAACAACAACAAGCAGTAACAGGGTTTCTCCCCAGGAAAATTCTTCTATATACTTAATAAAACAGATTTTTTTCACCCAACTCACACAGAAAAAAAAAAAAAAAGGAAACCTGCCCCACATCCCAAACTGTTCCCTCCAGTAAATCAGGATTTTCTGACCACAAGGTGGAAAAAAACAAGAGCCCTGAAACCACGCAAAGGCCTCTTCCAGTTTTGGGGCAGCGAGGAGAAGGAAGATGCTGAATGCCCAGGATTTGCTCTGCCCTGCCCTTTCCATAGAACTTTAGTGCCATCTATTGAAAACGAACCGAATAAGGAAGAGGAAAAGGATGCCTACTGATCTGCTGTAAAAATAAGACGTTTACTTGTTAAAGGGTTTTTTTTGTTCATTAATACTCCCGTGATGACTACGGTGCTGTGGTCATCTGATAGCAACAAATATTCTCTATATGCTCTCTATGTCAAGACGTGAGACGTTGGCTAAAACACCGAATGCAAACACGATACAGATATTTTATATATATATATATAAATACATATATATCTACACACATTTACCAGGGCTGTCAGTCGAAAGCTACCTATTATCTAAAGGAACAAACATGAGAAGGCTTTAATAGAAAGGAGAAGCAGCGTGGAAGCGCTGCTGTAAATAGAACATACTGGAAACAGTAAAAATAATTAAGGCACCTCGTAAAGACCTTCGTATGAAAGAAGAGGGTACGTAGACATGCAGATATAATTACCTTCTTTAAGAAACTGTGAGTGGATGACAAATATAAGAAAACAGCAGATCGCTGCTCCTGCTAGTGCCCATAAAGCTTTCAAGAGCTGCATCTCGGTCTGAAACTCAGTAAATACCCAGAAAGTCACACAATGAATTTCCACAGCGATGCATCAACGCTTCCCTCTGTGCGCCAGGCGCGGCGGCTCCCGGCAGGGACCACACTCCCGAGGCAGGGCTGCGGAGGAGGGGCCGGGGCTTCACACCCCGCACGGGGGCAGCGGCAGCGGCAGCGCCGCGCTCTCCTGGCCGAGGCGGCCGGCGCGGGGCCCCATGAATCAGCGCTCCGTCTTCCGCGGGTGCCGCGCCGCGCCGGCGGCGGGGGCAGGGAGGCCGGCAGCGCCGGGCAGGGTTGCGCAACAGCGCCCGCTGCGCAGCGGGGCCGCCGC
>JANHGL010001268.1:9968-23958 GCA_024611195.1 Ceyx melanurus
CTGTGGGAAACGGTGTCAAATGCCTTACTGAAGTCCAGGTAGACAACATCCACCGCCTTGCCCTCATCCACTAGGCGCGTCACCTGATCACAGAAGGAGATCAGGTTGGTTAAACAGGACTTGCCCTTCATGAAGCCATGTTGGCTGGGCCGGATCCCCCTGTTGTCCTGCACTTGCAGTGTGATCTCCCCCAAGATGAACTGTTCCATAACCTTTCCCGGGACCAAGGTCAGGCTGACAGGCCTGTAGTTCCCTGGATCCTCCTTCCTGCCCTTCTTATAGATGGGTGTCACATTGGCAAGTCTCCAGTCATCCGGGACCTGCCCAGTTGACCAGGATTGCTGATAAATGATGGAGAGAGGCTTGTTAAGTTCCTCTGCCAGTTCCCTCAGCACTCTTCTTAAATCCTCTTCTCCCCAGATTTAGTGACACTTCAACTAATTCTGGAAAAAGTCAGTTCAACACAGACAGAAAGTTTGATTCAATTTCAGATCACATATTTCCACAAAATTAAAAATTACGGAATCACAGCATGGAAAGGACTTCTGGAGATCATCTAGTCCAAATCACCTGCTAAAGCAGGTTCACCTAAAGAAGGTTGCACAGGAACACGTATCGTCAGGTTTTTAGTATCTCCAGAGGGGGAGACTCCATAACATGTCTGGTCAGCCTGTTCAAGTACTTTGTCAGCCTCAAAGTAAAGACTTTTTTCCTCATGTTCAGAAGCACCCGGGTATTCAATTTTTTTATATCTCCTTACAATTTTTATTTTTAAATCCCTTAAGAGAAAGAACATCTCTTTATGTAACCTCAATGGAAGCTGTATACAATCATTACAGTCAATGAAGACAGCTGAGCAATGCTTAAGCACTGTTTAGGTTCATTATTTATTCTTAAAGTCTATTTATATTCAAATTGATGTTTGATCTTATGAAATTAATCATGTTGTATATATATAAATATTTACATAATTCTTTATGGAAGTATTGAAAGTTTGGACGGTTTTATTGTTTCACTGTTGATCTAGATCTGATGAGAATACTGCTGGCTTGGACAGAAATTAAAAAAAAAAAAATTAGCTCAGACAGCAACTTGTCTGGATAAAAACAGACTAAATAATAAAGGAGTTGTAATATATTTGGCCTCAAATCAAAGAAACTTCCATATATCTATTTTACTCAGACATTGGTCTTGGTGTTTTTTGACCGGAAAACTGCAATGAATGTTAAATATGTTAGTATGGGAGTCCTAAATTAGCATTGAGCAGGAAACAATAATGGAATACAGAAAGAGACTTCTGGAAAGAATTAACTTGCCACTCCACAGCAGCCCAAGGAGAATATTATTTCTCATTTCTAGAAGATACTGTGACTTACTTCTCATTGAAGCAAAAAAAAGAGAAGAAAGGTTGTGGTTTTATTGGAGACTTAAAACTGTGGAAAGAAAAAAATAAAATTAGTGACCAACACCGATTTTTATTTTTTTTTTGTACCCAACGGACATACAAGACCCCTACTTTTCACATTTTGAGACATGCAGATAAGTATACACATACAGAAACATGCATGCACACAAATAGATATTTCACATATGGCTCTGCAATGACGAATGGAATAAAGAATACATGCTCATGAGAACTACATCTAGGGCTTTCTTCAAAATGAAACATTTTCAGAAAGCTGACATTGTTGGGATGTGGGGTGGGGGTTGAGCAAACAGTACCAAGAGAGAAGTGCTTGATGACAGGTTGACAAAAGTACATGTAGCCTTTCCTTTTAAAGGGGATAGGTTAGGCTCTACACCACCACAGCAGACAATACCTTGGGGTATTATACAGCTATCCATTCGCAGCTTTCACGGTGATGAATGAGGTCTTAGCAGATGCTTTGCAGAGAACCAGAGAGAAAAGCAGAAAAGAGGAGATTTCTCATATGTCTGCCCTCTTGCCCCCTCAGATTGAGTGAGGCAGGTGATTAAAAGATAAAGACTTGGGCTATCTAATGAAACCCATCTGCTCCTACCCTCTGCTGTCAAGTGAGAGAAGCTCTCAAAAGCTCAAGAAACATGGAGAGTTGGTTTAATTCAACTTAAGCAGAAATATTTTTGTAAAAGCTCTTAAGGGCTCCAAGGACAGTAGTACTATTCATTGTGGAGTTCCACCTATATAAATATAACTCATTTAGTTGCTGCTCAGACTTCAAAATATCCTGTCATATTAAAAAAAAAAAATAATTAGGGATTCAATAAAACCTGAGGGATGGAAACATGAGGAAAAACCACCACAAGATACTTACCTAAAGGGAAACTAATTCAGTAGTTCTTCTTTATGAGGCTTCTTGTAGATTCTTTTAAAACATCTAATACTGGCTGAAACCATATGTAATATGTCCCTTTCTGTCTGGTGCTGACAAGCTTCTTTCAGAAGATTAACAAATTAATAAATACATCCTTAACTGGAAAGGTTTTTCCCAGCCTTTCATAATAAACAGGATCAGCCTTTATGATAACTAGGATGAAACCTATACAAAAGAAACTGTTCCTTTTTGAGGAAAAAACATTTTAAAAATCCGTGCCCTGGGGAAACTAAGAATTTTATCTGTGTACATATATGCTCCACAATAATATAAAGTTCTAATTTCACTGATGAGTGAATGGGAAACAATGAACAAGTTTTCAGGTGAAATAGCTGCTTTAGTCTGTTCATGTTCATGTATGAAATCTAGTCAATTGAGCCAAGACTATTTCCAAAAACTGCAGTAGAAGGCTGTCTGGTATTGTAGAAGGTGTTTGGCTATCTTGCACCTATTTGGGGGTTTTTTATTTCTTTTACAAAGCATTGCTGGCATGTCAGCCACAGTCAGTCAATGAAATTCAGTAGTATTTTGAGATGCACAAAATTTGTATAATTTAACCTATTTATAGGGAGAGAATATAGTAATTTCCCCTAACTTCCCTCTGATTTCCTATGCAAATACTGCCAGGTTCACTCAAGGCCGCAGGATTTAGTTACTCACTTGACTGAAAAGCATGTCAATGCAAATTCAGACTAATAAACCAGCATGCAAATCTCCAGGGTTTCAGCAAGTTATAATTCAGCCACAGTATTAAGAAAACAAGATAGCAATTATGCAAGGAATCATCAGAAATGTTATTTTTAATTTTAAATTTCTGCCTCTGTACAGCTGAGTGTTGGAAGTAGAAAGTAACAAGGGGCATGATTCCCCATTAACTAGGCCTTTGGAAAAACCCCATCATACTGTACTGTGAATTATTCTGTGTACATTTCACTGTATATTTATCAGCATTAGCCCTGAAAGCAAAAGGTTTTCTGGTGTTGTAGAATGTTCATTTTAATATTATTATGTCAAATACTTTTGACAAGGTGAGTGCTGACTGTCTAAAGGCAGGTTTGTGTGCACGCTTGAGAATGTTAAAAGGGCTCTGCTGATTGCCATCAGTCCTCAGCTCTTGTACTGTTCTTGTTCTGAGCTCAGGCCTCCTGCCATGAAGTCAGATCAGCTGAATTCTCAAGCTTTCTCACTCTTTACCATTTAACTGCTCATATAATAACCTTGGAGAGGCCCTCTAACAGAACTATTTACAATAAAGGCTTGATTTTATGTACTCCCATTTACCCTAGGTAAAATATATACCACTAAGAGCTGGTACCATTCCCGTGAAGTCAGTAGCCATTATATGAGGCTCTATGAGAGCCTCTGGAAGGGCATAAAGCTGTTGTCACTGAGGTTGCTGTTGTCAGGACTGTGAAAACACTCACAGAATTGACCACCCATGCCTGCCTCTCCTGAAGCTCCCCCACCCTGCCTTCAGCCTAGGACACCAGGTCAGATCCCTAGGGCCATTAATCTTTGCCCTGGCAATACTACAGCAGGGCCAGTCTCTAGCTCCCCACAGCCCTGCCCTGTCTAGATGTGGGCTCACAGTACATGCTGGTCCCAGCCCACCCCAAACCCATGGGACGTGCCCAATGTCCAGAGCTGGGGCTGCCACCAGTGCTTCCTGTTGCCCTGTTCCTGATAGGGGTGGTGGCCCAGTCTGACAGACCCTTCCCTGATGCCTTGGAAGAATCCCTATGGAGGTCCATTGGGAGCTGCTGACATTTGCAGTGCCCTGGAAGTGTCCTGAACACATGGTCATCATCTCAGTGAGTGAACTGAGAAGAGGCAGGGAGTAAGCTCAAACACTGGAAATGAACTGAATGTACCAATGAATCATTAGGCTGTTCCCTCTCAAAGTTCTAGCCCAAGGCTTATAGCCCTATATCAAACATAGTTTGAGTGTTGGTCATTCCCAGAAGATGGTTTTCATTTTTCCACCCTTTGATGGTGACAGAGCACTGAAACAGGCTGCCCAGAGAGGTTGTGGAGTGTCGCTCTCTCTGGAGATATTAAAAATCCTCCTGGATGCATTCCTGTGCAACCTGTTCTATGTAAATGTGCTTTAGCAGGGGGATTCTACTGGAAGATGTCCAGAGGTCACTTCCGACCTCAGCCATTCTGTGATTCTGTGATACTGAAGTGGGAGAGTGAATAATAAAATGGACTTTAGCTTAGCATATTCACTTTGGATCTGATGTCAGAGAAAAGCCAAAGTCACACTTACATTACTATTGTAATTACAGCCAAAATAAACATTCCATTAATATTTAAGTTTTGATTGAGTTCACTACATATCCAGTTACCTACCTCCAGTGAAGATAACTTGATGAGTATCCATTACAAACCCAGGCTTACAACCTTGTGTCACCAGTATCTTTCCCTCACACCAGTCAGTCCACATTAATGTCTTACAGATCCCAAGGCATCTGAGATGCCACGTACATGATAATACATGGGCAATTGAGTTAAGAACTTTGGGGTCACAAAAGCAAGCTGTTAAACATCCTTACAACAGACAGGGTCTTGCAACGCTGCAGCTTTTGAACAGTTTGACAGTTAATTTTAGTTTGGGAAGATGAATCAAAACCATATTTTTACCATTTTTAAATATATAAACCTATAAAATCTCAGGGGATAATTTATAATTTTATAAATTACCATCTCTGTGCTACACATTTGGAGCTATAAACACTGGAAATGTTTCAGAAAAAAAATGCAGAGATTAAAATTAAGAGGTTTTGATGGTTTGTATTGTAACTACTGTTTTCAGTTCTCCCATTGGCCTGATTCATCTCAGAATGTTTATATTGAACGACACATTAACAAGCAATTTTTACACGCACATGTGGAATCCAATTCAAAGCCTTTTGAAATCAGTTGTACACTCTTCTTAATTTCCCAGAAGAATTATAGAGGTAATGTGGCAGTGGGTGTCTCGATTATTCACATGGGAAACATCATTATCCAGAAATAGGTAGTTTTGTTTTAACTGGACAGTTTTGACTGTGTCCATATTTTTTTGTGAAGTTCCATGCTCATGATTGCACATTTTACTCTAAAAATGCCTGGAGCTAGAGGCAGACACTTCAAATTACATCAAAATAAATGAATGAATATCAGTAGTAATATTCATTGCTTCTGCTGGATTCACAGACTGGCAAAAGACACTCGTTAGCATAATTTGCATGCTTGAACAATGCACCTTTAAACACTTCAATAGGATGAAAATTAGGTTTTGAATTGCAAAGACTAGATTAAAAGTGATTTCATGAATTTGTCACAGCAAACTATGAAGAGGAGGAGAAATATAATAGATGAGGTATAAAGGACTATAAGTATACCTGGTAGGTCTGGTTAGTGTCGCCACCTCTTCACCTATATTAGGCTGGACAGTATCACACTATTCACGGCTTTCTTTGAGCTGTTTAGATAGTCTAATAACAGGTGATTTTATTAGTCCCTAATTAATTCGTATAATTCTTGTAAGCTTAGCACTGGTCTTTTCTCCAGCTACCTCGGCATTTGGTGCTTCCCATATGGGTGTTATGTAATTTTTTGAGTTTTCAGAGGCAGCAGGAAAGAAAAAAAGAAGAAAAAAAACCCCACACAAAAAGCAACAAAACCTTTTGAGAACATACTGCCACTGGTCACAGATCAAAATATTTTGTAATAAAAGCATTGTTTATTTCTACTATTCTATCATCTCCTTCCCCTGCTCCAGTAATTTTTGTGATCCTGTTACTGAAAGAGGTGGATGACATTATATTTGTGACAGCCATATCATTTTATTGAATTGTTCATATCCTTTTTTCTTTTGAAAGGCAAAATACTAAAGCAATCTCCATCCTGTTTTTTTATTTTGTCTCCAATGGATAAATCATAGAATCATAGAATGTTTAGGGCTGGAAGGGACCTCCAAAGGGCATCTAGTCCAGTCCCCCTGCAGTGAGCAGGGACACCCTCAACTAGACCAGGCTGCTCAGAGCCTTGGCCAACCTCACCCGGAATATCTCCAGGGATTGGGCCTCAATCACCTCCCTGGGGAGCCTGTGCCACTGATCCACCACCCTCAAGGTCAAGAAATTCTTCCTGATATCCAGTCTAAATCTTCTCTAATTTAAACCCATTCCCCCTCGTCCTTTCACTAGAGGCCCTTGGAAACAGCCCCTCTCCTGTAAGCAACCATCCAGACAAGTCCTTATCCACTCAACCTTATCAGTGCAACCATCAAATCCATATTTCTCCAACTTGGTGAGTAGGATGTTGTGGGGGACCGTGTGAAAAGCCTTGCAGAAGTCTAGATAGATCACAGCAACAGGTTGTCCTTTGTCCATGGATGTAGTAACCTTCTATGTGTCTTTCTTATGTGTATGTCCAGATTGACACAGTTTTCATTTCTATTCAGAACATTCCATCTGGCAATTTCAGACAGAAATTCTTCAGACTAAAGACAATTGTCATTAAGCCACAAGGAGCAGCACTGGGAGGTTTCTGCCATTTTCCTTTTGTTCATTCAATCTTTTTCATCTAAACAATGTCTCTATTTTTTTATTTTCCTCTTTCAAAAACAAATAAACAAATCCAAAACAAAATTCTGGACAAAGCATTAAGTGATCACTTTTCATGTGCTTGTTCAGATGGTTGACATCATGAATGGGAGCAGAGGTGAAAAAGGACAGGGGATAGAAGGGGAAAAGTGAGAAAGTTTTCATTTAAGGTAGGCCATGCAACTAAAAAGTTGTCACATTTAAGAATTGCATATTCAGTGTTCAGAAAATGCAAAAGTATTGCTGCTGTGTCAGGCCTTGGCAGGGCTATGAGGAAATAGTATAATCTTCTTTTCAGTTTATGTGGGCTAGCTGATATTTAAGTCTCAGTCTGGCATGCAGTAATCATTAAAAGTCTGGGTATTTCACACAATTTGATAAATATAGAGAGCTTTGGGGATATTTTCTCCCTTTTTTTTAGGGGGGTGGGGTACATAAACCTGTTATCAAACGTGACTGAGAAATTATATTTGCTTGCACACACCTAGAGAAGATTTTTTTTCTGTCTTGTAACTACTACAACTATTTTAAATTCACACTGTGCACATGCATATATGCATACATTCAGGTACAGTTTTTATGTCATGTGTGTGCTATAGTTAGGGCTTTTATTTATGGACTTCAGTAGGAAAATGTGAGTTGGACTTGCCCTTTCCTTCTGTGGAGGTACTATATGTTTAGTAAGATACAAAAGCAGAAGCAGAGCGCTTCTGTTAGGCTATCCATGATAGCAGGGAGTATATAGATAAAACACATACAGGTCAAAGTATTGAAAGTAACCTGGGTTCAAGTAAGATAAAATTCCTAAAAGAACTGAGAAAATACCACCTAGACATAATTTGAGTGCTTATTCTTTAGAAGTATAGGAGTAGGATTTAGCAGGATCCTGAACTTCCTCTCACACTAACTCTAAACCTATGGCTGTCAGAGTTTTGCCAGAAATCATCCAGGTATCTAAAGCAATATTTCTGTTTTTATAAACAAGTACCTCCTTTGGAACAAGACTAATCTACTTCCCAAACAGACTCAGTATGGTCAGATCAGGTGTTGTGCCACATGATTCAAGGCTACAATTCACAGAATATAAATTTCTACAGAATAATTGCATCTGCAACTGCTGGGAAAAAAAAAAGTACTACTTTCCTTCTCCTACTGCTTTGTTAGTGCAATGGCTAGAGCTACCACTCAAAAATTCACAGAACCTCAAATGACTGGGTTTGGAAGGGATCTCTGGAGATCACTTAATCATCACCCCCTGCTCAAAACAGTAAGCTACAGAACATTGTTCAGGACCACATTTGGTTGAGTTTTTAATATCTCCAAGGACAGGGATTTCATAAGCTCTCTGCTTGAAAAAACAAACAAACCAACCAACCAACAAAACAAACCATCACTGAAAATTTGCAGCTCTTTTAGTCTCACCTAATGTGAAAGCTGCTTCAGTTCCTCAGTCATCTTCATGGCCTTTAGCTGGAGTCTTCAATATTCTGGATGTAGAGTCCTTTATGATTTTAAATGTATGGAGATCCACAGGTTCAAAGCTATTGCTACTTATTTATTTTATTTTAAGCAATTTGAGTCTTGTACAGCTAAACTGTTTATTTCTGTGTGAGTTGCAGGTGTTCAGGATATTTGTCCAGTCTGCAGTTTTTTTCAGCCAGAAAGCAAATAAAATACTTCCAAGCGGTTGAGTCTTCTCTTTTTCACATCCATAGTAGAATACCATAACCCAACAGTGCAGAGCTTTATGGTAAGAAGTTTGTCTTTTCCAGGTTTGTAATGGAAGAGCTGTTTCTCAGCAGAAGCATAGATTTAATTGTACTAGTACGGATTTTTACTTTGAATATTACACACATGCACTCCAAATGAGGAAAAAATGCCACACATTCTTCACTGTCAACAAATAGGCAAGATTTTGCCTACTTTACATGTTGTTTGAAAATCTGCTCCTTAGACTTCTACAAGATTTTAAACAAAAATTAATTGCATTCCAGACACAGAGCATTCAGTTTGTGTTTGTTTGGAATCATCTTATATTGGCATCATTAATACATGTACATTTATACAATTACACCCTTAATTAAGGGCTTAATTAATTGTTAAGAATTGCATTGCTTTGTTCAGTGTTTTAGGCAAAATCTGTATTTAAGAATGGATTTTCACTTCTGAGGGTTTGAAATGTAAAATCTTTCAGATTTTTACTTCTGTCTATTAATTAATTTTCACCCTGACAAAATAGGCATCATTTGGGTGTCTGATTGCTCATCTGGCCAAAAATATCTGTTTTAAAAGGTGACTGACAATATCTCCCACCCATATCCTTGCATGTTTCCAAACAATAACATGAAATCACTTACCAAGAAAAAAACCCCAACATTTTCTTGCAATGACTTTTAAATTAAATTAAAGTTGGTGAGAAATTTGATATTGAGAGTTCTAGAGAGTAAAGTTAGCCCTAAACTAAATCAATACAGGATCCTCTAATTCAAGCTTCTCCACCTATTTACCTCAGCCCTTATCGTGAAAACACATTCTTAGGTCAAGATATGTCATATTCATTTCTTGTTTCCCAGGTAGGACTTATCAAAATGGTGCCAGATTGTATTATAGTGTATATTTATATACATAGGAACTGGAAAGTGCAGTGAGCAACTCGTTTTATATTGATCGTTAAACAGCTTTTGGAAAGTAAGAGCAAACCTAGGGTCACTACTACCCTGGACTGAAAGTGGAACAGTAACCTGTGATGGGCAATAAAAAGCTCCATATACCATTATTACCAGGGTAAGTTACTTTTATTTTTGTTCCAACCTTTTTTTTTCAGTCATCACCAAATTTATAAAAATTACAACATGGATCCTGATGGTCTGGTTTACTGCTATTTTAACAGCTTCCAGTGTTCATGGAAAGACATAAAATAACCTTTATTCTGAAAAAAAAAAATAAAAAAAATTCTGTATCACTCTGAACAAATTCATGCTTTCATTCTTTCTCTATTTCAGCTCTAGGGTCTGGAAAAGGACGTTTTGATTTACATGTGTGGCTTTTTACCGTGCTACTTTTGGTATTATAGTTCTAGTCCAAAAGCTATATGAAATATTGAAGGTAGGTAGAATAAGACATAACATAGAAGAGCTCTGTAAATATTATTGCAAGAAATCATGATGAGTTCAGTAGAAAAGGAAGCATCCTTTATACATATAAGGCAAACATACATTTTGCTCACTTAGTGCAGACACATTACGCATGTGATGTAGAATTGCTTCCTTGTATCTGGATTCAGACTTCTAACCACAAGATATGGTGTTGTCTTTATTCTAAGGCTTTGTAGTCTGGAGAACTAGTTTTCAGAAAGAGACATATATGGATTTTGTTCTTGAAAATTATAAAATCTGGGGAAAAAAAAGAAAAAAAAAATGACATGACCCATGCCAAACAGACACAGGAGATTTACCTTAAGGATTTAAAAGACAATACCATAACTAAAGCACTCATCCCCTTATGGCATAATGTTTTTTGTTCCTCTTGCCACTGTCTTCTTCCCATTGCAGACTAAAGATATCTCCTATTCAACTTCCTACTGTTAGAGCTTCCACTTGTTTACAGTATTTTCCTCCATAACTGTTACTTGCCTTTTTTTCTCCCTACTGCCAACTGTCATTGCTTTTATATGGCCAGGTAAATTAATTGTAAGACCTTGTTCATGCAATTCAAAAAAGCAAACAAATGATTGAAATGATTCTGTAGCAGGCCAATGAGAAAGAAACTGTTGAATCTTCTCACCACAGTAGAAATATAGAAGATTAATTAATAGAACTTTTATTTTTTTACATTAATGAGCTTTTTAAAATTTCTTGTGTAGAAAAAAACCCCAAGCTAAAATATCCAATAACAGAGTTTATGTATACTTAACAATAACAGACAAAACGTAAAAGATAGTTTGGTGCTCCTAGTAGTATACATAATTTGTAACATCAACCAACATCTACAGTACGCTATATATTGTCTAATAGTTATTTTAAATACAAACAAAAATTCTCTTCTATAATAATGGCTAACAGCTCTGAAAATTCTCATCTCATGTTCCCTGAATTCCCACAGACTCACCCAACATTAAACTATCTTGAGGATCTCAACAATAAATTTGATTCTTGCAAAATTGATTTAATGGATGCATTTTGTGCTAACAAGTCCAGCTGTCCTGATTTCTGATTATATCACTTCTTTAGTACTTGCCTTTTAACTAGTTTCTCAACTTGCTGGATATGGGGCAGAAGTAAGAAAAAAACTACTCCAGTAATTATATATATATATTTTAATATTAACAAACCATTAAATAACACTTGTTCACATTTTCTTTTTCTCAATTGGTGGAACAGACATTAAACTGTGTGAAGTACGTGGGCTGCTGTTTCCAGGGAAACAGCATCTGAATAAACAAATTGAAGAATTTGGACACACTGCCCTGCAAAAATGAGGACAATTTTGGGAGCATTAAGTGATGGGTTTATAGGATTCTCTGCAATGGCTAGTGTTTTTTTGATGAAACTAGACACAAAAATAAATAATAATTAAAACACTGGCATTTTGGTGTGTTGTCTTTGTACTCGAGTAACATGTAGACACATTCATCCCACTCAGCTTGTAACCTGTCAGAAATGGAAACAAAGATATGTGAATATGAGATTAGAACAATAGTAAGAAAGATGTCCTTTCCAGGTTTGCAGTGGAAGTGAGTTGACCACCTGACTGGCGGGGAAGAAAGCTGATACTCAATCAGCTGTAATATTTTTATTGACAGTCTCAAGAATAACCTCTATGTATACTTTTATATGGGGTCAATATGTAAATGAATTTCTGTTTACAAATAATAACAACACTAAAATATCTGTACCGATTTTTTCCAACTTCCTTACACAAATGCTTTCTTTCAGCTTCCTGCTTATGTAATAAGGAATATATTATTTTTGCGAGATATGTGACAGAACACAAATGAATATAGTTACTACTTGTACCTGAAGCCTACTAAGTTATTTGGAACTTAAACTGTATTTTACATGTCAATCAAGTAAAATCATTCCCAAGTTTAAAAATACATTTATTCTCCCATCCTACCTTTGCCCATGCAATAGAGAGAAGTCGGCTGCCTTTTTAAGATTCCACAGAACAAATGAGAAGTCTTTGTGGCTTTCATCTGTTTGCTTTTGGTTTGGTTTGGTTTTGGGGTTTTGTTTTTTGGTTGGTTGGTTGGTTGGTTGGTTTGGTTGGTTTGGTTTGGTTGTTTGTTTTTAGTTGTTGTTTGCTTGTTTTGTTTGTTTGTTTGTTTGTTTTTACCTGATACTTAATGTTGCTTTCAAAAGTGAGTTTTGAAACACAGAATTGTTCGATAGTCAACTTGTTCCATAAAAATATATAACATAGAGTCTTGAAGAAAAAATACTGATGATTAAAATAGGTAGGAATTTGAAAGAATATTTTTTGACATTTTCAGAAGAACATTTTCCATATTGCAGAGTTTGGGAATTGAGGGCACTGCTAAACAAAGGCTATATGGACTTCAAAGGAATGCTTAAAAAAAAAAAAAAGAAAGAAAGAAAAGATTTGTCTATTGTATTGATATATAACCATTGTTCTGATTCCAGATATTCTTAAAAATCCTGAATTTATGATAATCAGGTTAGCTCTGCCATGCTAGGTATAATATCAGCTTAAAATGGGTATTTATCTGTCTCATGTTTACTGCATTGAAGGTCATTATGAGAGTTAAATGCTTCAAGAAACTTCCACTTTTCTTAAGGTGCCAATCTTTTGCTTTGACCAGTTTTAACTTCAACTTGTGTTCATTTTTTTTCCATGTTTAGTTTTTAGCTGGAAAGCTCTTCTTGAACTCTGAAATTCTGTTTCATTCTACATACAGAAAAAAGTCTAGAGATTTGATATGTGAAGGAGTAAACAGGAAGACTGAAAAGAAAGTATTTTTTATGTATAGTTATAGAGTTTATTAGGAAACGTAGAAAATTCTGGACAGAAGAAATGTGAGCAGGAAGAAACTGGCTGCACCTTTCTTATAATGATGAAAAGCTAAACCAAAACCCTAAAGAATTATTTAAATTACTAGTTGACAGAAAGCCAACTGTTTCACAAGAGCTACTTTGGGCTGAAAGCCTGAAGAAGTTATATCAAAGCTAATGCTAAGAGTGGCCCTCAAGAGAGGAAAGAAATTAACAATGTAAGCATAATATCATAACATAAAATATGCAACACTTTTCCCCTAAATCAGTGAAATGGGGATAAAAATTATTAGTGATTTCTTATCTATGCTGTGAGCCTGGAGAATAAGGAATTAGTATAAGGAAAATAAGGAAATAAGGAATTAGTGCTTGCAGTGTTTACAATGAGGTTCTATAGGGTAGATGCTGGGATCAGTATTGTTCATGATATTAAGAAAAACTGAAGAATAAATGGACAATGAATCTGCAGATCTGTGGCTGATAATAATGTCTTTTGGGGATAAGAATATTGAGTGGAGATATTTATCTAGGTTTACAAAATCCTGAAAGCAAACATTAAAGTGTTGTTTACCAAACTGCAATATTAGAATTAAGGGTTCTTTAAATTAGGAGATAATTTTCAAAGAGATGAAAGACAGACTTCTTAAAACATCAGCAAGTGAATTTTCCAGAGCTTGCTAATATAGGAAGCTGTAAATGAAGACAATTAGTTAGTTCAAAAAGAGTTAGAGGGTAACTTACTACAGAATCACAGATTCAGAGAATTGTCATGATTGGAAAAGACATCTAAGACCACCACATCAAACCATCAACACCTGACCATCACACTAGAGCATGTTTTGAAGTGTTTCATCTGCACTTTTTTTTAATAACTCCTGGGATGGTGACTCTACCACTTCCCTGGGCAGCTCATTCCAGCACCTTTCAATAAAGAAGTTCTTCTTAATATTTAATCTATGTATCAGTACAGGCTGGGGGCTGATGTACTAGAGAGCAGCTCTGGAGAAAGAGACCTGGGGGTCCTGGTGGACAG
>JANHGL010001269.1:0-15287 GCA_024611195.1 Ceyx melanurus
GAAACAGTGGAAGAAGCTGTCAAGTATGAAACACAGCAGCAAATGTTCCAAAACCAAAACCAAATTCATTAAAAGTTCTGTTTTGTGTGCTGAAATTCATATAGTGTCACTCATCTCTCTTAGTCTCACAATATCAGTATCTATATTATAGTTAATGGCACATGCACAAAATCCCAGCTCAGTTTCTGAGGTGACACTTTTAGTCCACTCCTCCATTGCTGAATTTGAGGATATATCTGTTGTTTGATAACCCACTGGACTTGTTTTTCATTGCCTTCTTAGAATGGCATTCCCTTCACCAAACACAGACACCCATGATGTGAATGTCTGAGTTTGTCACGCTTAGGCTCTGTTTATAGATGATGCAGGAAAAAAAATAAGTATTTGTACATAGTGATCCATCTCACTAGAAAGCCACTGGCTAAAATATATCAGATGAATTGTGCCCTAAAAATGCCCATTTCTCTTCACCAGCCACAAAACAGTCTGAGTTGGCTGACTCAGACACTAATGCTAAAAGGGAGGAATTCCATTCACATTTTCACAGAGTCATTTCTTTCCTTTGCTGCCTTTTAAGAGAGCACATCAACAATACCCTGAGCACAAGAATGTCCTGATTCTGACAATAACACAAGGTCAGAGCAAAGAACATCCCCTGTGACACTGTCTGGCACATCTTGCTGCAGCTTCTTTTCCATGGGAAACCTCAAGTTTGGTTCTGTCCCAATTACAGGTTATATATTCTTGGGGTTTTTTTCATCTCTTTTCCCCCATGAATATTTCAGGTCCTGTGGCTCAGTAACACAGAGTAGCTTTTCACTTTTATTTATAACTTGTTTCTGTCAAACGACATGAAAATCTCATTTATATGCTGGCTTGCAGTGTGCAATCAGATAAATGCAAAAATGTAAATTATTTAAACAGTTAAATACTTCTATTTTGTTTTGATCCTATGCCCGTTTCCACACTTTTTTCATGGTGGGAGAAAGTCCAAGTCCAGAACATGTATTAACAGGCACAATGGTGAGACTCCTTGCTAAAAATATGATTGAATTCAGCATGAGAATCTTTCTTTAAATATTGTTGTACATTTTTATTGCCTAGTTAAGCAGCAAAATTAATGTGTCATTGGTTATGGATAGAAATATATCTCAGCATATTTTAGCTAGTATGTCAGGAAGGAAAATACTGCTGCTTAGAATGTATGTTTTTCACACAGAAAAAAAATAATTTAAAAGAAGATTATTTAGTTGTCACTGAAGAAACTTTAAGCAGTAGTACTATGCAAATCAAAGGAAAAATTATTCAAAGACAATAATCATATACATGTATAATTATGAGCAGTAAATTAAACATATTCTACTCAGGATGGTCACATCTAAGACTATAGAGCTGCATATAACTGTGAAGGGATCATGGATCATATAGAGCACAGTCAAAAAGCCAAGATACTGGATATGAAAGTGATTCTGAGAGAACAGAATATTGAATATTAGTTTAGTATTGAATGCCAGTCACACACAACCTATGTCAATTTAACATTGGTTAAGCTAAAATGTTCAATTATCTATTATTATAGTTTTCCATAAGCAAACCTTAACAAGAAACAACTTGAGTGCTAAGTCACCTGTAAACTTAATTTCTAAGCTTTTTGAATTAAGGCCAAACCATCAAATACAATCTTATTAAATTATGTAATGCATTTTATATTATTAGGATAATAAAGAGATTTTATCACAGACATTCCATTCTGCTGCAGTGATATCCCTTATGTTAATTTGAAAAGCACTGAATGTCTGCTGAGGCAGAAATTTCCTCTTGCAGGTGTCCAAAGCCTTGTGAAGTTTTGTCAGTTCACCCGAGTGATTTCTGATATTAATTCCTTGTTAGTGTTTTTTTAAAATATTCTTTATTTTTTCATTTGCCCATTCTTTTTAATATTTGTTCTGTAGCAGTATAATAATATCTGAATGCATTTTATATCATTATTGTACATAAATATGCCACCACCTTTATTGTATTAGTCTTACTTGCTCATTGTGTGGCATAATTAAATTAATAGATAAAATTATCGCCTCTATTGACATAAAATGAGTGTCTTTTGAATTTTTTGGTCAGGTTTCATGTTGCTGAAGTATTTGCTGACAAGATGTTTCAATTAGGACAGCAACTATTCAGCTATATTTGGATACAGCACTAGTTTAATTCACACTTCTCTGCTAAATGAGCCCACCAAACTAAAATATGGGACACCTGTGTTTTTGCTTGGCACCAGCTTGTATTTTAACATTTTACACTGCTGAATGTAAATATCCATGGAAAAGGTGTAAACTAAACTGGAAGGAAGGGACTAATTCATAATGGGATGATTCCTATTTTAAGCACATGTAAAAACAACAAATGAATTGTTTCCCAACTGTTGCTGTGAAAATAATTTGCAATGAGTAATTTATCTAACACATTTAGCTTATTTTTAGGGTGTTCTGTTGTTCTTTGGAGATGTAATAAATTATTAATTTAGCTATTTTAAGATACTTGTAATGATATTTATTTCCAGTCTTTGGCTTGATTAAAATTGCTCCATAGATTTGCTTACCATTTTTTATCATGTTTGGTATAATTTCTCAGAGCTGTCATAAAAAGATGATTTGTCCAGCTGATAGGTAGCTAACATTTCTTGCTGCAGTTTGAATTCTAAATTTCATATTTTGCATAGTACCACATCTGTTAAATTTAGTCAAAAGAACACTCATATAAGACAACATGGAAAAATGTAATTCTAATTGAGTAAATATATATAAAGAGAGGTTTGTAGGAACATTTATAGTAATCTTCATACAGTTCTTATCAGACCTGAAGACATCATTGAAGATAGAAAATTGAATCTGGAAATAGGATTGGGAAAAATAAGTTTGGGGAAAAAATTCCTCCAATATTGCAAGATGAGGCTTTTTGTCTTGTTTGATCTTGCATTGTGTTTTTCAACATCACAATTTAAACCACTTATTGATGAAAGTAAACTCTTATTTCTTTTGTAATTCCAGAAATGCATCAAAATGAGGAACTTTGTTCCTAAAAGATAAACTGGACAGTTTGCTCTGATTTAAACTTCTTATTGACACCCAACTAAAGCCATATTTTCTATTGCTGAGAAGTAAACTAGGAGGGAAGTGTCCCACTGTGACCCACAACACTTCATTATGATCTCCATGTTAAAGCTGACCACTGTTTTTAGCCAAGATTTCTAAATTGCCTAAACAATTTATTTGATGGAAAAGAATTGCCCTGAAAATTGCACATTGGTAAACCTCTCAATATTGTGACTCTCAGAAGTAGGTCAATGGTGTTTCCCAGAGGGATGCTCCTTCTTTAGTACTTTATTTGTAGGCTTTTCTAAGTGTATGTATGAGCATGAAGAAAAAATATGCACCACACATATTCAAGGTAATGATTAATTAATTCAGCAGAGATATTGATAAAACATCAGATCAACTCATAGCCCATTTAAGCTGTTTGTTTAGCATTTATTTAGCTCAAATATATTTGCTTAAGTGGATACAAGAGAAAAATAAAATAGTTTATGCTGTTCTTTGTACCAGAAAACAGCATTTATCAAATGTTTTCCACTTTTTGTCCCTCTACAAAAAGAGTTTTACATTTCTAAAATGGATTACCTTTTTGCTTGAATGAAGAGCAGAATATCTTTATGAGCGTATATGACTTTAGTCAAGAAAACTGGGTTATGGGAGTTATTTTCCTATCATACTAAAATGATATTTTAATTCAGAATTATCACAATTAAAAGAAGCTTTACCCTTTTCTGTCTCTCCTTTTACAGTGTATCTCAAAGTTTTGATGGCTGTGAATCAAGGACTTGATCTTATTATCTCAAAGGCAAGATCAAGAGCACAAAGCAGAAGATATAAAACAAGGAAAAACATTAAAAAAAAGTTGAAGATGGAGAGAAGCATAAAATTTACTTTGATTAATTGGGTTAATTACTGAAAGACTTCCTTCATGCAGAATGCTGGTAATTAGAGTCTGAGTGATGTGTGATTTTGTTTTAACACTATGCAAAAAGCCAACATGACCTACTAAACTGCTTGATTATTATGTTTGTGAAACATATAACTTCTCATTTCTTTTTATGCTGGATTAAAAAGAAAACTTTTTCTTTTAGACAAAAAACAAGGTAAAAAATGAGATTGATGGGGTGAAAGCAATTAGACACCATGGGCTAGGGTTCTCACCCACCACTGCTACCTCAGCTCTGATCTCACACTGGGCACAGGACACAACTGATGTGCAACAGGATTTCTGCTCCCCTCAAGAGGAATCTGATGGTGTCTTTTACATAGTATTGTGTCCTTGAAACTCACATTTTCTCTTGGACTAGGTGATCTTCTAGGTCCCTTCCAACCCCTAACACTCTATGATTCTCTGAAATAATGGGAGCTAGTAAAAAACACCAAGTTTTTCAGCTTCTCCTGCAGCATGCATTGCAATCTCCATGGCAACTAGATGGTTAAGTATCTTTTCCTGGTCCTGGAACAAGGTTACAAATGAAACTATCATTTCCTTTCTCCATTATTCTATCCATTCTTTGACCTCCACATGAGGAAGAGCATTCAGCAGACTCCTGTGAAAGCAGAAGAAATAAAAGGGAGCAGCACCCTGGCAAACAGCTCTGCTTTTGAACCACAGGACTGTGCTGCAGAATTTATAAAGCTGTTAAATAAACTTGGATCTTTAAATTTAAGAAAAAATAAAAAAATAAAAGGCATCCCCTTTATCTGGTGTGAAAAACCACATGTATTTTAATCCGAACAGACATAAGGTTTTTTTACACTATATCATTTCTGATGGAGATCACAGCAAAGAAATAGATTAGACTGAGAAAGCTCTGCCAACAAGATAAACCTACAGTCGCAGACATATCTAATTCCCCAAGCTTTCATCATTAATATTTTATGACCCTCACTGATCTGCCCAATCTTGAAGAAAAATGTATCTTTCATTTAAGCATGCAGGGCACAGTAATAGAATTTATCTCTATCAAAAAGGAGGTAAAATGCAAACTACAATGGAGATGTCAAGGCCAAGTATGGAGTTTGCTCACTGATACCTGAAACACTAATCCCTTCACAGGGTCTTTTATTTGAACAGCAGACATGACACTGACATACATATGCATCACAGAATTCCTATTAAGAGAAAAATAAGTTGCATGCTATTTAATTTATTTTTTTTAATATCTGAGTAAACAATTCCATAAATTAGCATCCATTTCCCTTACTGGAGATTCCTGTAGGATGTGGCTATAATTTCAAGTTTAACCTATCAACATTTTTGATTTATCTGCATTAGAGAGAATCTGAAAAGGAAATGACTATTTTCCTACATTCAGCCATGTATTTCAATAATGCATGAAGGAACTGGGGTGAAGACACTTGAGGAGACCATGCAGTTTAAATGGTTTTATTGGTGACTATGCTTGCATTAGTGATATATTAAAATATAAGAACAAAAGCACTGTGCTGTGATCTGTAGCAACTCCATCACTTACGCTGAAGTATAGCAGTAGGGCATTTGCCACAGAGGATACAGTGAATTTATGTAGAGAAATACAGGTATGTCAGTTATAACTCCATTAACACGTGTCAGTTATGTAGAGCTGACCATTAATCACCCTTTGATGGCAGTACAGTGACATATGAGCTTCAGAGGCTGCCTGAACAGCCCCTACATCACATTTATTCTTTGCTCTGTCCAGGATGTGCTGCTTGACTCAGGTCACAAGGACACAGCCAAGTCATTTGTAGACAGCGATGGTACAATCCCTTATCACATCAAAATAACCAAAATAATAAAATCACTTAACAACATTTCATTTGTGCCACTGGATGCAGGAGCTGAAGACAGTGCAAAGTCATCACACAACAACTCACACTGAAGACATGAAAACTCTCCTAGCAAAATGTTTTACCATCTGAAGATCCAAGAGAGGAAGACAAGAACTAAAAAGATACTTTTCAAATCTCACCAACTTTATTAGAAGCAACTGTGGCAATTACTAATAGTTTAGTCCAACAGGAAATATACTCTATCATCTGTAATAAAATTAAAATGTTAATAGTATTCAGTCCTCTGTAGTTTAGAATCCAATAATTAATAGTAATAATAAATATTATATTAATTAATAATGTTTGATAATATTACAATATATGATATTAATAACACTGGTCAAGTAAAACCACATCCTCACATCACATCCTCAAAAGTAGTTCAAAAGTCACATCTGGGAAGAAAAAAAGAAGTGGAAAGGAGAAAATAGTCTGAGGTGTGCTATCTCTTTGCAATGACTAGAGCTAAATCTTAGGAAAAATAGCGTTCTAAATGATGTCTCATTTAAATGAATAAAGCCAGCTGAAAACCTGTCACCCTCCACCTAATCAGCAATATTTTCATCGGAAGGAAGTCAGATGATCCTAATTCTGAAAGCATTATTAAACAAGTGTGTAAAGGGGAGAGTGCTACAGTAAGTGGCACTTTATGATTATGAGAGCATATTTCTTACCCTCCTAGAAGCTGTTCTAGCAACTGCAGTAGAAAATTCTGTAACAGGGAGCAGTGTAAAGTGGAGAAGGGAGGGGAAAGGAGAGGATGGAAGTCAGCACCAACAGAAGTGACTCAGCCTGTTCTTTGCCATAAAAACCTTAGCGATGCTCCTGTTAAACACGAAATTAGAATGGACAGATAGATTGCTTCTGTGATGCTTCACACACTCAAGTAGCTTCTGGTCTTCAGAATGAAATGAAGCCCAAGTAGATAGGTTAGGAAATCTTACAAATAAGAAAGAACATTGCTGAAATTATAACTTTTTTTATTATTGTAGACATAAACTATGGCCAACAGCATGTTTGCTTAGCCTGTGGGGACCTTAACGTGGCTACAAAAGAGAGCTGGTAAATTATAAATGATAATAATTTGAAAGAAAGCAAGTCAGACTGATACAAGCAAGAAAAATAAATCAGAATATAATTTGGAAATGAAGAACTCTTGTCTAAATTAGATGTATCTTTAGGCTTTTAGCAATGAAAGTTATGAGAAACATCTTAAAGCTAAGTGTTTTAGGGAGGTCAGTATTCTTACAGTGTTGGCTAATAACATTATCCACAGCAGTTTATCATCAGGCTGTGCATGTGGGGAAAAAAAAAGATGAAAAAAAAGATGAAAAAAACCCCAACAAATCCCTGCATTAACCTAACTCTAATCACTGGAAAATAATTATGTGAATTAGGACTGATGCTTAACATTTATATATTACATTGATATTACATTTATATTACATTTCACAATATGACTGTGTTACTCATCTGGAAAGCTGAGTTTCTAATAATTTACTGTATACTTCAGGAAATTTTCTGTCAATTCAGATCAATGGAAGCAATAATATCCAATACATTTACATTGAGAAAATGTCACTGAAAATCCCTTTACTCAATACGGCACTTAAAGTTCAGCTTCCTTTGTTTATATATTACTTTTAAGTTTTGCTTATAGTCCTTATATAAATAATGTGAAATGAATTTTATTGGAAAAAAGACCAGTGAATAAAAATTATAAATCCTGTTGATAAAATAGGATCAGTTTCATGTATATTAGAATTTTAAACATACCGATACACTTAACTGGTGGTATTATACGAACGATTTAATTTTATGCTTTATTTAGTGGTATATTTATGACATAATTATGATACACATTTGGAATAAACCCAAATCTTTTCAGTAATATTGCTGAAGTATTTTGAGCTGAACTTCCAGAAGCTCAAAGTGTTCTTTCGATTTATTGACTTTGGAAGATTGTTAGAAATCTATAACCACATTATAGATTTATTTAGAATAAAGTACAAGTCATATAAAAGACTAATGACTTCCTTTTTAATATGCCATCAATCTCTAGAATATGCATTGAAACCTTAGACATTGTAGTTTTTGTTGAAAGAGAGCCAAAAAAAAAAAAAAGAGCTCATAATAGAGTTTTAAAGCAATCTTGGTTTAAATCTTGGTTTTCAGAGTCTCATAAAAGGAGTTTTTATAATCTTTAGCACCATTTCACTAAAATTCCTTCACTTATAAACTTCAGGTCCTTTGACAAATCATTTATATGACAAAGTGACCAATGCATCATTGGACAGCATCTTGGTAAGAAATGTATCCTTTGTGTTCTCTGGTTTTGAATGAAGAAGTAGTTTTGATGGAAAAATGGCTAATGTGCTTCATAAATGTTTCATTCGTTAGAAAAAAAAATCATCTCCTTCCCCCTTTTTTATTTAAGGCCATAAAATTAAACATTTATAGGTCTCTAACATCACATCATTTTTAGTCTTGACAATAATCAGCTTTGTTTATAAGGTTCTTGTGGCAATATTTGTTTATTTAGGAAATCAGGACAAGTGGCTAACATAAAAATTTCTAAATGAGGAATCTGGAGGTATGCCAGATACAGTTCTTTTCCCTACTTTGATTAATTTTATTTATTTTCTTACTCTGAGACACAGGTAAAGTCTAGGCAGTTTCTCACTGTTTGGCAACATCCCTGGTCCTGGCAGTCAGGAATTTTCCCAGCTCATGTAGAAAACAAACAAGTGAGGCACAATGCAACCCCCTGCTTTTCCTGTCCAGATGTGGAGAGTTGTTGGAATGTGGCATGCATGTATTTTATTATTTTTTTTTGCCTAAAAATATGCATTTCCCATCCTTGAAAAGTAGGTCTCAGAGGGGCAAAGAGATGGTATCCTATGGGTCAACACCCAGCTGGATCCTGGGGCTAAAACTGGGTTCCACAATTGAGATCCAAGCTATGAAGCTTTTCACTAGAATATTATTTCAAAGTACTTTTAAATTTAATTTCAGACAAGCTTTGAAAATTAATTAATCCTGGTCTACACTGTTTGCACATAGTTTATCTTGTAGCAATTCATATTAGGTCAAATATTAAAGTGCTAATTTATACCAATTTCTTAAGCAGCCTACAGAATAATGTATTATCTTTGAAGATATTTCATTTAATGAGAGCTATATAGAGTCTTACAGTTCCCAAATGACTCAGTGAACAGCATAATGACCTAACAGCTTCTCACTAATTCCCAGGAAAAGTATGTATATTTATATGTTTAGAAAGTTAAAATGCTCACTGATTATAGAAGGAACTCACTACCATCGTGGGATAATTTAAAAAATCATTATTAAATTCAGGAAACTAATGAAAATAATACCATAGTTGATGGAAACCATAAGTAAAATCCTATTTCATTATTAGTGAAAGATGTATGAGTGTTTTTACAGGTTTCATTATAAGACTATGCAGTGGACCACCATCCATTTCAGGAGTTAAATAATTGATGGAAAAGATTGAAAAAAAATGAATATTTTCATTAGGTTAGTAATCTTGAATAACACAGCAGCTAAATATCAGAGCTGATACTTGACTCAGGAGAACTAAATTAAAAACTCATATATATATACTCCTATATATATTTATATACTTATATTTATATATATCTCCTTATAGTTATATACTCCTATAGAGTAGCTGTGTCAGTCTAGGGAAAATATTTTACTCTGCTTCCCAGTTTCAGGATTGTCCTAGTTTGAGTCAGAACAGAACTGAACTTGTTCAGTGTTCTGCTAGTTTTTATAAAGCTGTTTTCCAATCAGCAAGTCTCCCTCCCTCATTCCCTTTCTCTTCCCCCTTGGGAAGTGAGATAGGTTAATAGAGAGAATCTGTCATTTGTCTAGTGGCTGGCCCAGCACTAACCCTTGAGAAGGATAACCAAGGCTTTAAAGGAATTATCTGGATTGTTCACCTAATGCTTTACAACTGTACAGCAGGCATTATATCCAGAAGAGTCCACAAACTACTTGACATTCCTGAATTCACTGCAGAGCAGAAAATATTTCTACAGTTTTGTATAGAAAACTTAGATATACAGAGCAAAAGTCCACAGAACGGGAATTTAAACTTCCTTGGAAGGAATAGGGGAGATCAAAGGCACTGGTGAGCACATTAGATCTCTATTTATTAAAGAGAACTCTGATGCTACCAAGAAATTAGCTTCACCTCAAATGACAGAAGACAGTAACACAAATAAGGATGGCAACTCCTACAGATACAACGACAGGAAAATTCACTTATCAACACCATTGAACCTTGAACTTTTTTGCCTTTATTAATTCCTTTTATTGAAAAGTTACTGTTACCAGCTGCAAACTGGAAGAGCAAAGCTCTGCAAGCAAGCAGAAGCCCTAAGCATCTCAGGGGAATTAGTCATGGAATCTCTGACAGGTCACAGCAGTGAGCAGGGTTGCAGACTCTTATTGTAACCCTCAGGCCTTCAAAACTATTTCTGAGCATAATAGAGGTCCTCAGAAGTAATTTGGTGCCAACATTTTTGTGAAAGGACCCTTAAGAAATCCTTAAGAGCCCTTTTGGGCACATGTGACAGCATGAAGGATAGAATTTTCTAGTTCATAGAAACTTGCATCTCTAGAAAAAGAAAGGGTCATTATCCTTCATGGAGTTGCAGGGGGAATTAAGCCATGATCACTGACATGTACTAGATGGGTAGGTTGTTGCTTTTTCTTTTTTTTTAAGCAAACCATAATGCTTTTCTTTTTAACTTTTACTTTATTTGAAGATAATGTTAATTTTTAATTTATTATGGAATTTATTGTTTCCATTAAATATGAATATATGCATTACATTATGCATATACTTGAGCATCACACACACGTATGCATTACATGTATACAAATACACTTACACTTGGAAAAAGAGGACTGAATACAAGTCAAAAACCCCTCAATTTTCAGTGTTTTAATGTCTTATGAGAAATATCCTATGTTGGACACTCTTCAGAGAAATTTTTAATTAAAGGATGTAAGAATGTGGTCTATTCTAAACATATCAGAAGATGCATAATGCAATTATTAATACAATAATACATAATTGTCCAAACTTCTTACCACGAATATTTAAATGAAACGTTCTCTTTTCAGTAATTTTTGAGACTAACATTATTATCAAACTTTATAAATTTTCTCTTTAATGTAATTCATCAAAAAGCATCCAAACAAAAAGTTTTTAAGCATCTGTGAGAAACTGCTACTAAGGGCAGGAAAGCCTTACATAATTCAGCTGTCACCATCTGCAGTTAAGACACTGGAACGTTGTTCTAAATAATCTAGTTTGTAAAAACAATCAATATGTCTCACAGAAACATTTACTGTATGTTATGTCAGGAGAATACAAAACAAAACTCCTCTAAGGTATGTACAGGGCCTGTGCTATAAATCAATTTGTTTGTGCTAGTGTTGTTTCCTTGGGCTATTCAGAGCTAGCCTATTGAATCAAGGCACAGAATTACTAACAAAATCTCCTTAATGTGAAAGATTTTTCTTTTTTTTCCTCTAGATACTGCTTTTATAGTAACTTTGCCCTACACATAGGCTGCGTTGTCCAGCTAATTTCTACATGAGGTAGTTTGGAAGTCATGTATTGATCCAGGCTTTACTGATGGAGTTGTCCTTATTCCCTTCATCCCCAGCATTATGTCTGATAATTTCCATGATAAATGCTTGTCTATCTGTCAGCATCCTATAGACTGGGAGGAATTTGGTTCCATGGGGCTGTATTAGAGGAGAAGGGTTTGTTTCTACCCCTTCTTCAGAGTCCTTGGGTTAACAAACATTTCTTACTGGACTCACACTATGAATAATTCAGTGGTTCTGGCAGGGAGTCTTGGAAGAATATGGCCTTTTACCACATACATTAAAATATATGTTGCAGTATTTGCTTTTCTTTTTTCAAGCTACTGTGGCTTCAGTATTAATTTCATATAGCAGCAGCTGTAAGAGAAATAGGGAGTTTTAATCCAAGAAAACTAATAATGCCATAAACAATTTTCACTAAAACACTCAGAGAAAATAAAAAGAAACTTGGAATAAGAATTGGAACGTAACCTTGACATGTGCAATAATTCTGGTTTGAGCGATGACCTCAATTCAAAACTCAGGACTTGGGGAAATAAATTAAAGATAAGACACTACGTAATAATGACCTGTACTTGGAAATAAAGAGATGTATTAGATAAGACGACTTAAATTGTGAGCACACAGAATTCAGATGACACAAGCAAGGTAAAGAACCCTGAAGAGAATGACTGACAAAGCTATAAAAGAAACAAGAGTGCTACAGCTCTCTGGAGAGAAAACCAAGAGGTAAAGCAAATAAAAGGACTTCTCCTGTTTTGATTAGATTCTCTGCTACTAAAAGACAGCTAATAGACATACAGCCAAGTAAACTAAACCAATTTCTTACTATTACAAACAAAATTCCATTAAAAGATCTGTGCTAGTGCTGAAAGTCAAGCAGTAAAAAATTAGGAAATACCTGAACTGTCTCTGTTTATTCACTCTTAGTTTGGCCCCTGAGAATAACTAGCATGATAGCAATATACTCACAAGTTCTTTTATACCCATTTATCCTGGGGGAACACTGAGCTGCTCTTTACTTCCATAATTGGTGAACAAGAAACTGACATGTTCTGCTGCAGATAGGAAGGCTGAGTGATTCCCACGAGGAAAAATGAGCATGGTTTTCCAAGTGTAATGCACATTTGTCACGAAACAGGAGCAAACTATAGGCTTAGTGAAGTGGTGGTGCTGCTCCAGCTGCTCAGCCCTTGCTTCTCTTTTGATAGCTGAGTATATCTTAAAAGTTAGAGTAGGATCACCATCTCATTTAATTCTGTTAGAAGGACTTGTTATCAATGCTGTTTAGTCATCTAGATTGAATTAGGACTCTCAACAACAAAAGCTCTGCAGAACATTAATCCTGAATACCCTGTTCCTGAAATGTTTAACTATGTTTAGTTTTAACTCAGTACACTCAAAATTAAACATATTGAGGCAATCAACAGCCTTCATTTAAATTCCTGATGCTGAGCACATACGATGCTGATTATGGGCTGATGGTGGAGCATCTCCCTGCTGAGGAGAGGCTGAGAGAGCTGGGGCTCTTCAGCTTGGAGGAGACTGAGGGGGAACCTCATCAGTGTCTATCAATATGTTAAGGTGAGTGTAGGGAGGATGGAGCTGACTCTTTCCAGTGGCATCCAGTGACAGGACAAGAGGCAATGGGTGCAGCTGGAACACAGCATGTTCCGCATAAATAGGAGAAAAAATGTATTTACAGTGAGGGTGCCAGAGCCTGGACGAGGCTGCCCAGTGAGGTTTTGGAGTCTCCTGCTCTGAAGACATTCCAGACACCCCTGGACTTATTCCTGCGTGGCCTGATCTGGGTGATCCTGCTCAGGCAGGGTTGTTGGACTAGATGATCTTTTGAAGCCCCTTCTAATCCCTAATATACCGTGAAAATCAATAGTCAAGGTAAATGACTGGGATCCCTTCCTATTTTTTACATATTTTGTGTACGTCTTAAAATTAAATGAATGTTGAATTCACGACAATACTAGAGAGTTTTCCAAGTGCCATAGTAAGTGGTTTAGAAATATCTCAGTCATGAACATTGCATTAAATTTATCTTTATCATTCCAAAGGTGCTATAAATTCAGCTGAAATAATAACCACATTTTTCATCCGTACAGACCCGTTTAATGGACCACTAAAATCCAATCACATCTGAAGAGACATGGATATGGGTATTTTAATATTACTTCAAGCAATGCTGAGTTATCTGGAGTGAGGAAAGAAAAATATTTGAGTTTGCATGTATCGCAACATAAAAAAAAAAAGGAGCAATGATAACCTATCAATAATAAGATTTTGCATAATGGCACAATAATAAAATACTGCCACCATATTCTACAGATTTATTTATAACACTGTAATGGAACCAGTCACAAAGAGTCCAGGGTAGGGGCTTATTTGTGTTAAGGCCTTGACAATTTTGCCTCACTTAAAAGCTCTGGACTTTATATGGAATATTTGGCAATGTGGACTCACACTTGATTGATAAAGGCAATGTATTCCTGGGTAGTTATTCCGTCTGAACAAGGGAAGCCTAAAATTCTATATTCTGAATAAAGCAGCCTAGATTTTCTTCACTCATTTCTTTCCCTGGATTTCCCAGAAACACTAGGGATGAGCAAATCAGATACAGTTGAAAACTGCACCATTTTTTAGAAATCATTCAGGAAAAAAGAGAATAATTTTAGTAACATATTATACAAAGGTGAAAATATTGCCTGGAAAAACTCTTATGCTTGATTATGACTCCACTGAAGACTGTTTTATCAAAAGCAGAATGGTAAATGATGTTTAGAAATGAAAATTTGAGTATGATGTTTAGAAATGAGAATTTGAACATGCATATTAAATGCTTATGCTTGAGCAGTTTACACTAATTTTCAGCTTCTAGGAGATGCAATAATGGCATATTGCCCAGTATTAATTTGTGGGTGTTTTTTTGGTTTTGTTTTGTGCTGGTGTGAAAGAAACGCTAAAGAAATCTCACAGGTACAACTTTAATGCTATACTAAGATATTTGAATTAAAATGTAGTTAACTACATTGCTATTTGTCTTTCTTTTTAGTTTAATGTTAAGTACTTCTTTTCTCTGCTTCATTTAGTGCTTAATGTTATACAGGGATTTTTATCCCTGCAGTGACTGCAGCTATGCAAACTAAACGAGTTAAATTTTATCCTATATTCATCCTAATCATATATACGAAATGCAGGAAATCAATACTGTGGCAATCTTTTCCATCACAATGGGCTAGCAAGGAAAATTCACATTATTTTCTTAGAGCAGACATGAGTTTAGCCATATTTTGCTTGAGATTCAGTTGTTTAAGTCTTCTTAGAACAGCTGCCTAAGTGGAATGACTCAACCAAAAGTACACCCAGCTAAAGTATGAACAGTGTCTGCCACCACTAATCTTCTGTTGCATGATAGCCAGCCACTTCAAACCCTTGCACACTAAAAGTGAGGCCTGTGGGTAATTTTCTATTCAGAGAGAGGCAATTCCTACCCTTGAAATACAGTGTTTGTGGGAGTGCTCTACCAATCAAGCACAAAAACTGTTTTGCCGTGTCACAGTCAAAGAAATGAAGCAGTAAAATCACTATGAAAGAAATCCACATTCAAATACTGGACTTATTTCTCACAGCTAACAGCTCTGTCTGGCTCTGGATCAGACACCCTGTTATTTGCTGGGTTTTTCAGGGTTGGTTTTTTTTTAATATATATTTTATATATTT
>JANHGL010001270.1:0-21031 GCA_024611195.1 Ceyx melanurus
AGGCTGCTCAGAGCCTTGGCCAACCTCACCTGCAATAGCTTCAGGGATGGGGCCTCAACCACCTCCCTGGGGAGCCTATTCTTTGCTTAAAAGCTTGTGTTTATGGTTATGGTTGTGCCTAAAAGCATTTGGCTGCCCTTTCCAGTCTATAAATTCCAGTTTGACAGAGGATTCAGTTACCACTAAGATACTTGACAGTGAAAAGCCTGAAGAACACCCTAACCAAAGCTGGCCAAGGCACACAGGTCTGCCTCCTTACCACTGTAGCATTTCCCTGTTTCAGATGCCTATATGTTTGTTATGGAAGTTCATAATAATCAGTCTCATCATTAAAAACAAAACAAAAGGACACCAAAAGCCATATGATTAAAAAAAAAAACAAAACCAAAACTGCATGGTTTTGATGAACAGAGGTCAGGGAAAGGAATCCCAATTCTTCCTTAAGGGTACATATAGTTCTGACATAAATTCACAAACATTATGACAGTTACCTCCTGCTTCTCTTTTGGGAAAGTAAATATAAATTGCTTAAATAGTGAAATATGAACATATAATTGTTAAAGGTGCAAAAGTCCAGGTAAATTGGTAGTGTATCAATTCAGCAGAATAAATTGAGTTACAGTTTTCACCTCTCCTTTCATATGAAAACAAATGCACCTGTGTAATTACCAAATGTGGTTTGTTTTGTTTTTTCCAGGCTCAACTATCTTGAAATTCTTGCTATTACTAGTTTTTGAGCTTCATAGCACATTTTGCTCCCTCATTAGTGCCTGAAAAACTCTTGTGCCTATGAATAACGCACTTACATTGGTTATAAACACACAGGCAACAACTTTGATCTATTTTGTATGGCCTGGCCCAAGTGTGACTTCAGGACAGACTAGCTACAGCTGCTCTGAAATTTTCACTTTCTCACTAGAAACTCCCCTGTGCTTCGTATCTCAGACCACACTTCTCCCAGAGGTATCAAAACAAAACTGGTCCTAATTAATGTGTGTGAGCAATCGGGTCAAGTGAGGTGTGCTGCTGAACACCATACCCTTCAGGATCAGCAGCAGCAGTGCAGTCCAGCGTTAATTGCCTTTGCTGGCAATTAACTGTGAATGAAGCAGCTGCCACAGGCGCTGCTTCACTCACTCTGACTGCCAAGTAATTTCCTCTAGGCTACTTAGGCTGGTATTTCCCAAGCAAAACGAATCTGAATGAGTTTTAGGAGTTGTTTTGGCACTTCAAAGCCAGTTAGGACTGTTGGAAAACAATTCAGAGCCCACAGGTTTCACCACACAGAACTGCAAGTGCTACTCGCCTGCTCTGTTGCTATAGGAACTGTTTGCCTCCGTTGCTGTAGAGACGGACAGCAATGCCGAAAGTGATGATAATTAACCTGGGGGGTGGCGGGGGGAAGGAAAAGAAAAAGCTGGGGATGCAGTTAAAGGTAATTTAAAAAGCACTCTTGCAGCACTTTGGTACAATATAATTTTTGAATTTTATAAGAGAGCCGGGCAGGAACTATCAGTAGTAGAAACAATGCCTTACCTTTCAGGACAAACCAGCTTCAAACAGCACTTCCCCCAGTTAACCTTTCTGAATTTTGTAGTATCTTTATAGGAAAAATAAATAAATAAATAAAAGCCCTGACTTCATAACGAGCCGCTTCTCATCACTGGAAGTAGTGAAGTCCCATTTGCTACACTGAAGTTTCATGGCCCAGTGCCCTGTTAAGAGCTCCTGTTGCTTTTGCCCGTAGCCACTCTCTGCAGAGCAGCCTGTGCTGCTGTGTTCAATTTGCCAGAGGAGCGGTAGGTAGCAGGAAATATCTGGTGGATGCCCAAAGTGCAGCCTCTCCTGTGCTGGCACATATTTTCACGCTGCCTGGCACTGGCCAAACACCCGTTCCCTCCGCAGAGCCCTGGGCTGCGTGGCACGGTCACTGCTCTCCACTGCCGGCGGTGCCCTGCCCGCCCTGCAGCCGCTGCCCCGGCGAAGGCGCTGGAATCCCAGCGCTGAGCGCGGGGCTCTGGGCCACCAACGGGGACAACCAACAACCGGCCCCTGCCAACCGGCCCCTCCCGCAGCTCCCCGGCACCAGCAGTGGCCGCTGCGGGGCTCCCGAGTCACCGTTACCCGGCACGGCCGGATTCCCGCCGCACGCAGCGCTCGGCTCTCGCCCCCTCTCGATCAGCGCCGGGGCGGGATGAAGCTGCGCAGCGAGCGGCTGCCCCGAGCCTGCGGCCCGGCCGACCCCGAGGCGCCAGGTAGGCCAGGCTTGCGGAGCCCCCAGGCAGGGAGGCGGCTTCAGGAGCCCCCTCCGGCCGCGCTGGAGCCGGGCCCGAGTCTCCGCCAGCCCCCGGCAGGCACCGAAAGGTGCTGCTTCAAGTCCCCTCTAGGGTCGAACGTCAGGGTCGCTGTGAGGCTTTTCCCTGGAGAGCATCACGTTCACGGGGGGGAGGCTGTTATAGAATCATAATGGTTGGAAAGGACTTCTAAGAGCATAAAGACCATCCTTCGTCCTAGCATCTCTCTAACCACCAGACCACAGCCTTGAAACACCTCCAGGGATGGAGACTCCACCACCTCCCTGGGCAGCCTGTTCACTGCCTAACCCATCTTCCCTGCCTAACCTGTCCTCACTGCACTTTCCTTTATAACAAATAGGTCTCTTTTTCATCTTAGTCTTTCAAAAATGCAATTAAAAAGGGCTCTGCAGCTTCAGTGTGCTTATTGATGCTGTTCCAAAACCAACTGTCCTGTCTGTTTTTCAGCAGAGAACTCGGGCCATGCTGCTTCACTTGCAGAAGCAGAGGAGCTGCTGGCAGAAAGAGGGGCCGACAACCATCCTCGGGCATGCTTTCTGAAAGGTCAACTGTACTATGAAGAGGTTGTGGTTTCCTTCTTTTAAGTAAATACTATAAAGCTGACACTTTTCAATACCATTTCAATGAAAAAAAGGACAAAAAAAAAATACCAGACATGCTCAGGCCTCTTTTTTTTCCCCTCTTCTCATGAAAATCACCTGGTATTCCATCTAGTCTAAATAAATGTTATGACACTTCCTCCAGGCATCTAGTGCTGCCTTCCTGTCCCCTCCAAGGTCTCCTAAGGAGCAGTAAGTAAGCAGCAGCCTAATGCTACAGCCAACTTCCAGCTGAGGCCATTTCTCAGCTGGCTGACTGGCCAAACACAACACACTGTATTTTCAGTCACCTGGTGGTGCTGGTCCCTACCCAAAACACAGCTCTGGATCTTTGTTCCTTACCCACCTGTCAGTTTTGGTGAGATGTGTTGAAACATTACCCTTGAGATTGCTATTCTTGCCCACTTTGGCTAAAATGGGTCGCCCAATCCATCTGAAAGTAAATGCTCAGGGAATAGCATAAGACTGGCCGGCAGGTGAACCTGAAAACCTCTTTTTTTTGGTGAAAGTTAGAATAACTCAGTTCAGGAAGATGGAAAAGAATGTAGTTCAAGTACCAGTTCACACACTTTCAGCTGTGACATGCATGGATTCAGTACAGTTAATAGTGCAGCTGGTAGCACAGTGTAGATCAGCCTCAGGGGCTGCAGCAGGAACAGAATTAACCTCACTTAAGCTTTCTGGGCCCTGTCTTAATGTTTTTGTTAATGAATTGTCTGATGTTGGCATGATCCCATGGAAAAGACCCGTCTGCTTCTTCATGAGCTGCTGTGGATGTCCATGCTGCCCTTCCCTAAAAGTTATTCTTTAAGCAGCTTTTAATTCCAGATTTTTGGACATACGTCTGTAGTGCCTAAAAATGCATGATCTTACAGTATTGCTGTTTCAGATGTTAGAAAAAGTAACTGCCTCACCAGTGACTGCTTCTCATATCACTGAATTTGCAGAAAAGGTGAGAGTACAGATGCCTGCTGTACCTTTTTCTTTAATATTCAAGACAGCTGGTTGTCAGAAGGCACTGTTTTACCTCCAGATTTCCAAAAAAAAACCCCCAAAATCTCACAGCCATACTGTCTAAACTCCTGAGACAATGAGTAGTTTAGACAATTGATAGTTCAGACACCACTAACAAGAAGTGAGAGGTTTTGTGAGGATGTTTGGCTAACTGGTGAACAATGGCTCATTTCTAAGCTGCTGCAGTCTGATTCATCAAAACATCCAGAAATTTGAAGGAAAAGGATAAGGAAGAGCATTTTAATTTCAATACTGTTCTTACCTAGTGTGATTCTATACATGCATAAAAATATTTTAGTGAGGATGCCAGGCTCAGTTACCTGGAGGGAGGAGAAGAAAGGTTGTCACAATGTCTTTTGATTTCAGAGATGATGTTTGTGTATCACTACTTATATTTAGTGTTTTATTGTTTGTTTCTTGGTTTAGGGTGGTTTATTATTATCATAATTATTATTTTATATATATAAAATAGTAATAAATTGTTTGGAAGTCCCAAGTACTTCTACCCTATCCAGCTTTCTTGTGGTTGTTGACTTACTCTGTTTCTGTTCTCCGCCACTTCTATGTTTGCAATTTTTTGTTCTTTGTCTATCAGGGCCACGCTCCAGTTTGAAAAGCTCTGTGTCCTGGAGTGCTAAGATGCTGTACATACTCTGTTCTGGGCACCTCACTGTTTACTCTGTCCTTCCCAGGGCCTGTATGAAGAAGCATTAATACAATTTGAAAAAATCAAGGACACAGATTTTCAAGCAATGTATCAGCTGGGGGTGATGCACTATGATGGGCTAGGCACTAAAGAAGAACCTGTGAGTAATCTAGCTCTACACTTTGTAATTATCAGCTAATATTAAAAGAGAAGCAAAAAGAGCTCCTTTCCAAGATTGTTTATTTAGTTTAAAATAAACATGCCTTCAATTTAGAATTAATTTCATAAAGAACATATGTTTACAAGCCACCATTAGAAATAGTTGGTGAGAACTTCAGCCTAGAGCATTAGACATAATAGTTTTATCTGAAAAACACTGACATTGATTTGTATTTTAAAATATAACTTCTAGGGCTGTGGTTGTACTTTGTGTGGAAGCTCTGTTTAAAAATCACCATTAATTTGATACTTATAAGCAGTGTATATAAATGAAAATAATGTGTAAACATGGAAATGAAACAACTGTATTTCAAAGTGTAAAACAAACGTTGCACAGAGATTTTTTTTAAGGTATTATCTATTCTCATAACATGGATGCTACAGAAGATTGTGCTTCTTCCAGTGGCTGGCAATAATATTTTCAATTTAGACAAATGAAGAATTGCATTTGAAGAATTCAAAGTGAAGAATTACAGTACCAGAAAAAAAAAAAAAAGACAAAGGAATGAACTGCTACAATAAGAAGTTAATTTATTAGAGAATATTACCTTAAAGAGTGGCATGAGGAAAGAACATAAAGGAAGGGTAGATAAGACAGGAGAGCAAGAAAATGAACCAATGTATTAACAAATGAGATTTTTGGCTGGTGCTTAGAGGATTATCAGCAGAGGAGCAAATATTCTGCTGGGGTTTAGAGGTGGTTCAGTTGTTGCTTGCCTGTATAATTGCCACAATAATTTACTTGCAAATAAACATTTCAGTGAAGTTTTCTTTGTTTTGTGTATTACAATATGAGAGGTGACTAAACCTTTCATAAAGGATTATTTCTAGTGTATTTAAACAGGGCATCCATGTTAAATCCTAACCATATAACTTTAGTTTCCAAAATACTTATGAGGCCCTTGGGTGATACACCCTACAGCTGCTCATACACACTGCTCTTCCTTTACTTATTTAACATGATCTTCTTTTTTCCCTATCATGAGTCAAAGGTATTTTAAATGGAGGAGCTTCAGAGAAATTTTTTTTTCCCATTAAAAAATATGTGGGTGTAAAAAACTCTGGGGGCTGTCTAGCAGCCAAAGATCAGTTCTGTTTGAGTACAACACTGTTCTCCAGGCTGCCCTCACAGTAGGCCTCAGCCTTTCTTAAAGTGGAAAAATTCTCAGGTTCTTTATTTATTCTATTTCAGTCTGAATGTAGTAATTAAAATGTTGCCATTTTAGGAAAAGGGAGTGGAATACATGAAGAAAATACTTGCCTCTGATTCCTCAAAAGCAAGACACTTGAAGTTTGCAGCTGCATACAATCTTGGCCGAGCACACTATGAAGGATGTGGTGTTAAGCATTCAACTACAGAGGCTGAAAGGTAATGGCTGTCAGTAATCTTCCTGATAATTACAAGATGCTAAGATGCTGTATTACTTTAACTTTCTTTGTCTCCATTTTCTTAGGCTGTGGCTTTTTGCTGCAGACCATGGGAACCCCAAAGCAAGCGTGAAGGCCCAGAGCACTTTGGGAATGCTCTACTCCATGTCTGTTCCAAAAGATCTCAGGAAGGTAAAGCCCACTCCTACCTTCTGACTATGCAGGAGAAGAAGCTGAAGTTAATCCATACTCAGGTCTTGTGCCTCTTGTTTAGGCTTTTTTCTGGCATTCAGAAGCATGTGGCAATGGAAATCTGGAATCACAGGGAGCACTTGGTGTCATGTATCTCTATGGCAAAGGCATAGAGCAAAACATAGAGGCTGCTCTGGAGTGTTTGAGAGAAGCAGCAGAACGTGGAAACATCTATGCTCAAGGCCATCTTGTGGAATATTATTACAACAGAAAATTCTACTCAACAGCTGCTGCAGTAGCCAAAAGGTGACATTGATTTCAGTATTTATTACAGCTCTTCACGTAAGACAATGGAACTAAGATTAAAATGATTAAGTTCATGCTTTTGTCTCACAAACTCAAAAGATGTTTGAGATAATGAATTGCAAGACCTCATCTTTAAAGAGGGAACAGCAAACAAGATAAAATACTGTAAGACTGTCAGCTATTCAGTACAGTTGCACTTTTCTTTCTGACCTTGTGAGGTAAAACAGCCTTGAACCAGAATCCCAAGCAGACCAACTAGAAGCCCACACTCAACCCTGATTTCCCATGTTCTCAGTCCACAGCCTGTTCTAGGCTCCTGCCTTCACCATTCCCTTTTCAACACCTGTATGTATTCTTCTGTTTGACACATCCCCACTGTAATTTCTACCCCTTGTCTTCTACCATCGTGTCCTTGCTCAGTGTGCTTTGGTATAGAGTGGCTTGTGTATAGCTCACATGCTGCAGAGGTGATAGTTCAAACAGCAATTATCCCTTACAGTTCTGCTTACCCACTGCTATGGTATGTTCCTGAAGTCAGCTGTGCTGGACTGGATTTTTTTCCTGACTTGACTGGCTGTTTTTATTTGTATCAGAAAAAGAAGGCAAAAAATGCTATGTATCAGGAAAGAGAGGTTACTGTTATACTTGAGATCATAGAATGTTAGGGGTTGGAAGGGACCTAGAAAGATCTAGTCCAACCCCCCTGCCAGAGCAGGGGTACCTAGACTAAGTCACCCAGGAAGTTCTTAAATGTCTCACAAATGTCTTTTACATGTTCCCCTGTTGTCAGCAAGGACATTTTCCACTAAAAGTGGTTGCTTGATTATGTGAAACAAGACCTTTGCTTTTCTACCATATATACATTCATTTCCATGAAAAATGTAATAGAAAAAATTAGCTTAAAATGTGCTGCCTTTTCTAATTAAAACAACTATAGTGAAAGTGACTGCAAAAGCTACCTCTGTTTGCTATTTCATATCACCATATTCAAATAAAACTAACTTCAAAACAAATCCTGAATAGAAGAATCCTCACCGGGATACTGAACACCTCTCTATTTCAGCTTATTTTGGAAAATTAAGAAAATTATGTCCATGGAAAGGAGGCATTTAAGTCATCTGATACATAGTCATCTGAAATTCCTGCTTGCTGTAGCATTCTCTCACCTGCTGCTGGGCATCCCACAACAGGGTTCCAGAAGAGGATGCCATCGAGACGCTGGCGAAGGTCACGGACTGTCTCCCCTCCTACGTAGCCAAGGGGGCTGCTCTGGCTGCTTTCTACCTGGCAAGGTGCCTCCAGCTTGGCAGAGGTGTAGGGCAAGATCAAGCTGCTGCTGAAAAATACTATTCTAAGGTAAAGGGGAAAATCTTACCAGATTTATTTGTATCTCATGAAGTTGAGTGATACCTTGAATTTGAGTCTTTCGACCTGCCTTTGGTTAAAGACTCACAACATAGCAAACAAAACACACCTGTGCAAGAACATGGAAGAGTGAAAAGTATATTGAAAACTACTATAAATATCTTGAAAATACTCTTAAGCAAACAATGTAGACTGCCAAAGAACATCAAAATAAATCTGTGATAATCACCACAGTAAAGAGCTTGGTAACTTGCAAGACAAATTATTTCAATCATTTTATCCCCAACTCATTTGTTGTCATTCAAACTGAAAAATCATAACTCTTCCTCTACTGAAGATTCTCTAATGATGACAATCTTCATTACATTGGTTACAACTGGTTGTCCTGCTTGTTTTTGGTTTTTTTTACACATGGATTTAAAAGTGAATATATTAACTCTTTAATATTTTAACAAGTTTATCTCAGCTAATGTCAACAAAACCTAAAGACCTTATTATTGTTATATTGACAACATACAATTTTATTTTAACCATAAACTTGAACTCTCTGTTCTTTGTTTTCAAAGGCATGTCTTCTGGATCCTGGTGTGGCTTATGACCTTGAACGAGCAGCTAATCTTGGGAGAATTTAGTGCTTCCTTTAACTGTGACTGGTACATAAAAGTATTTCCTACTGTACACCAGCTTGAATCTCCAGCAATTATAGACTTTTCATCACTTACTGCTTGCTCTTTTTAATTTTACACAAATTAATTTTTAATTTACACAAATTACTACCTAAAGCAACTTACTGTTTCTATTTTATCTTAAAAAAAAAAAAAAAAAAAGAGCAAAAGCTCCCACTTTCTTCATCTGAGATGAGGCAAAGGCAGATGTTTTTAGATCCTAATATCTATGAATCTATGAATCTAGATGACACTGAAGACTGAAGGTTTATTCAGGACATTTTACCAGGAGAAATGTCCTGTGTTTTCTTCACATCATAGTGCTACTGCTGTATCATGGGAATCAAACCAAAATCAAGTAAAACCTGTTCTTTTTAGCATTTGATGTAAACATTCCATTTCAATATTCTGCAACCCTTGAATCCAAACTTTTCTAGTTTTTACATATGACCCATTCACACACCATTATTATTTACAAATCTGTCTTTTGCTAGTGGTCTGCATATTGTCTTTTCCATGCTTTTCTAATGCATCTAGATCTACTTATTATGTCTTAGTACCTTTTACTCTTAGATGCAGAGATTCACATTTGGAAATTGCCTGTAGGACACTAAGAACCCTCTTTCATTTACACTGCCTCTGCTTATATTAGAAATAGTGAAAACCTTCTGGCTAGCAGGGTGTTGTCTGAGCAGTGTTCTGCTGAATCTTTTATCAAAAGACACTTTGATTAATCACTAAATTTCACACATTGCTATGATAAGAAAGCAAATTTCTAAATATCTATTTACTTGTAAAACTTTGTGTAGAATTTTGCTCACTTCTTAGGCCTGTGCTGCAACTTGAAAACTTTTTGGGACCTGTTGCAACAGAAGGCTAGATGTTAATAAAAACCACTGATTGAAATAGAGCATATCCATTTTACATACCTTACAATATAGTCAGTCTTAACTGCAAGCAGTTTTTCTTAGAGCACAACAGTACTGAATTTAAAAGAAAGTAAAAGAGTGTCATCTAGGGGTTTTTGATTATGTTTAATTATTTAGATGTGCCATATTTACATATTTTTACATAAATTAAAAAAAAACACAACTAAAAAAACACTGAAGACATAGTTTTCTTTCCTTGTATAAAATAAGAGAAAGATTTGAAGGTTGTTTGAAATTGGGGTATTTGAATAAAACAGCCCTGAGTAATATCAGGGAAGTTATTATAATAGTTTAATTAAATGTCTACTTAATCATTCTTAGAAGCAATTCATAAGCACAGATCTCTGAACTAACATTTAACATGGGCATTCTGTCAGGACATACCAGTCACAATACATATTTTCCACACAGACTTCAAGGTAAGGTAAATAATCCTTATGCAACTAGAGCTGTCCAACTCCTTCACTAGTTGTCAGTACAGCCTCATTATCAAGTACTGCAATCCAGTTGTGTTATTTATTGCTTACAAATGCTTCAAACTATGGGAAATCTTTGGTAAAAATAAAACTGATAAAATTTTCACAATAGCTTTACATGTAGTATTGCACAACAAGGCTTTTTCAATACACAAGAAAAGAAGGAATGCTTAAACCCTCTGTGAGGAGATTAGAACTGTACAACATTCATTAGTTTACCACTATAAGCAAAATTTCTTTTCATAAATGTTTAAAATATTTTCTGGTTTCTTTCAGCTTATATGAACATTTATTTTTCAATCTATATTTGAAACAGAAGAGTAGTCAAATAGAACCATTTAAATAAAAATTGGCAACTATACAGCATTGTTTTGTCTACCCTACTACAGCATTAGATCTTTTCAAGTCTGTTTACTTCACAAAAAACTCGAGAGGAAAGAAAAATGCTAAAAATAATCATAGTCCTCAGCCCTCTATGGAAAAGAGGAAAATAACTTTCATGTCTATTATGGGCCATAGACATTTCTCTAGTGGTCCAATTGTGCAGATTCAAACCTAAATGGCATTAAGCTGCTCTAAATGAGCTCTTAGCTCAGGACACAGTTCAGTTAGCAGCAGTTCCAGCAGAACCTGTAAAACACAAAGGAGTTAAAATCAGCACAAGTGCCAAAGGGGAATTTCCTTCTTTTATTTTCTCCATCACATGTAGAGCATCGTAGAGAACAGACTCATGCAGAGTTATTCTACTCATCATCCAGGCAACTGCTTTTCTTTCATCCTGAAGCATGCACCCTACAGATAAGATGGGAAGTGTCTCAAGGCTGACAGAAGGCAAGTACCACAGGCAGCTGAACCCCCTTCAGATGGGCTTTCCCCAGCCTATAGAAGCTGCTGCTTTTCTGTCCAATGAAATGAGTCAGGAGACTGGTAGACAGTGACTGTGCTGTATTTGGATCCAGCTCCATACTCCAGCCATTCCCCACCAACAGCAGGGAAGTGGCCTTCTGGAGACCTCTCATGCCCTGTGAGCCAGTCCTGGAGCTCTCCTTCCCTAGGGTTCTCCAAGGTATGTTTATTTTTCCTCAGCTATGTGAGGAAATTAGTTTGCACCTTACAAAGTTAGGCAAGTTGAATGTGGAAGAGTATCTCTTTTAGACAAAAGCAATACTGTTTTTAAACATTTTTGGTTTATTATTCAAAATCACTCAAAGCATGGAACCAAGTAAATTTTTTTTGACTTATTTTAATTACAAAGCTACTTGCACAGGGAACAACACAGAGATTGATGTGTATTGGTTTTAATAGAGTAAAAGTTTAATAGAGTAAGCAGAGCTCAGCAATTAGAGGACTCTAAAGCCAAAAGCCACTGTTGTGGTTACTCACATAGAGTAGGTGCTTGTTAGCCTTTCTCTCTTGCAGTGCATTGAACACCTTCACTACTCCGTGACGGGCATTTTGTTGTCCAACAAGACTCTGCAGAGTATCTGCAACAAATGGCAGTTCAGCTTAGATTGGTTCACTGCTGCTGGGGAAACCCTCCAGCTAAGGAGAGGAAACAAAACCACTGCACTTCATGGCCTTGGTTACAGGACACAGTCCCCATTCACCAAGCTTTTAAAAACACACAGGTAACTGAGGCAAGAGAATTCCAAGTCACATTTTGGATTAAATTAGAGAAGAAACAGTGATGCAATGCTTCATCATCAAAGTGCATCCAGCCCTACCCTGACATACCTCTCCAAACTCAGAAGCAAAAAAAACAAGCACAACCCAACTGTTGGAGGCTACTGGAGATGAGCAGGTGAGTCTGTAACAGAGACAGTAAATGGAGGGTTGTTTACACACCAAGCAAGGAGTATTTTGGATGTATTCCTGCTGCTGTTTTTGCAGTACAAGTTTAGACAGCCTAAGGCAAGGAGATCCATGAGATCTCTGTGAAGTAATTTGGGGGGTGCTGCTCTCCCTGTTCATCATCCTGTCCAGGTAGCAGAACCACCTGGTATCTGCTCATAATGAACCAGCAGAGTCATAACTCAGCTTAGGTTCCCTGGTGCATATTACATCCAGAAGTACAGCAATACTGGATTTTGCACCCACCAATAACACCCAAATCCATGCCCTCTACCAGGCAAAATTATCTTTATTTATGCAAATAATAATAATTTGCAATGCTACAGGAAAAAAAAAAATCTAAAATGCATCAGAATACTATTTGATTAACCAGTTTTCTTACTAGTTATTAAGGTAATGATTAAGAAGAATGCAAGTGATCTCACCTGGAATGTTTTCAAGTAGTTTTTGCTGTGCTCTCTGTTTGGTCTCTTGCTTTTGTTCCTCACTCTTGACTCTCAGTGGTGGTGCTAACTTCCCATTTGGCCAGAAGGCATCTCTAAACACACCAATGTAGTACACAAGCATTGGCTCACTGAACATCCAGTGGACAGTGTCACGGATCTGCCTGGAAAGAAGTGAAGAAGGGAGCCACTTGGAGCTGGTCTTTCACATTTCACAGCAAGTCATATTCAGCTCTGGGTGCTCTAGGATCTAGGTCACTCCAGATACCTGCCTAAGATGTGGAGAAGGTATTACATTCCAAGGTAATCCACAAACACTGGTGACAAATGGCAAGCAGTATGCTGAAATGTATTTCAGGCACCTATAAAGGTTCCACTGGGTGAAGACATAAAAAGCAGCCAACTAATTGTAGTGACCTCTAAACTTTGAAATAAATTTGAAATAAATGACTTGAAAATCTAGCTTCACATCTAGCAAAAATCTCCATAGGACTGAAAAATACTAATAAAATTACAAAAGCCATTGAAAAGCAGGCTACTCAGGAAAACAGGATAGCACACCATCCTATCTCTCTGCCAGGTTGCATCATTAAAATGAAAATATCTTTCTGTATGTCCCTCTCCCATGAAATACCATGTTCTTTGCAAAGCCCTGTGTAGGGGAAAAAATAAGGGAAAAAATAATTCACACATCTGTGTCTTCAATCAAGAGATTGCAACTGGAGCTGTGTAAAATAAACACAATTTATTATATACAAGTGATCATCCAGATTATTCTTTTTAACAAATCTGCTCTTGGCCTTTTTTTATTGCTACAGGTTCAGTTCAATTTACAGATACTTACTTGTTGATCGTTCTTCCAAAAGTGACTTGTACTAGTGCAATTAATGTTTTCCTGACCCACTTGAACACTAGAACAGTGAAATATGACAGAAAATAAAGATCAAGAGGTTAATAACATTAAGGAACCCATAATGATGATGGCCAAACCCTTCACCCCCATCCCACTTTTCACCCCAAAATCCCACCCCACTCCTATAGTAAGCAGATCTGTCATAATCCTTTCTAAGGTTTCACCAATTGCACATTAATTCTCACTTCACTTGACTGCTTCCCCTGTACAGTTTGCTGTATGTTTAAGGCTCACAGATGACATAAACATACCTGAAGTATGCATTTGTAGTTTATACTCTGCACTTTTTAAGAACATTTCAAGTTTGTTGAGCCATACAGCTACCCAAAACACTTTTTTTATTAGAAAAAAAAATTCACGCTTTTCATACCTACTACTGTAATGTACACACAGCAGCATGAGAGTGCTGAGAGATCATGCTTGAGCAACCTGCTAGCCTTCTGTGATGGCATGGCTGGCCTGGGAGAGCAGCCTTGACTACCTTGACTTCAGCAAGGCTTTTGACACTGTGCTCAGGAGGTGTAGGACAGAGGAGTGGGCAGTTGGAGGCTTGTACCTCATGGTGTTCCCTAAGGGCCAGTGTTGGGTCAAGTCTTATTCAACATCTTCATCCATGACCTGGACGAGGGACAGAGTGACCCTCAGCAAGTCTGCTGATGATACCAGACTAGGAGGAACAGCTGGCACAGCAGAGTGTTCATCTGGGCAGAGATAAACCTAATGAAGTTCAACAAGGGCAAGTGTAGGGTCCCACACCTGGGGAGGAATAATCTCACACACCAGTACAGGTTCGGGTTTGACCTGCTGGAAAGCAGCTCCATGCAGAAGGAAACTGGAAGTCCTGGTGGACAGATCAACCCTGAGCCAGCAGTGTAGCCTTGTGGCCAAGAAGGCCAATGGTATCTTGGGGTGCATGAAGAAGAATGTGACCAGCAGGTCAAGAGGAGAATCTGTCTCTCTATTCTGCTGTGGTGAGGGCATACCTGGAGTACTGCATCCAGTTGGCTACCCTGTTCAAAAAAGACAAGGAAGTACTGAAAAGAGTCCAGTGAAGGGCCATGAAGATGAGTGGGGGACTGGAGCAGCTCTTAAGAGGAAAGGCTGAGAAAGCTGGAGCTGTTTAGCCTGAAGAAGGGAAGGGGAGCTTATCAATGCTTATCCATATCTAAGTGTGGGTATCAAGAGGATGCAGCCAGTCTCTTCTCAGTGGTGCCCAGAAACAGGACAAGGGGCATAGGGCACTAACTGGAACAAAAGAAGTTCCACCTCAACATCACAAAAAACTTCTTTACCCTTCATTACTGTGAGAGTGACAGACACTGGAACAGGCTGCTCAGAGAGGCTGAGGAGTCTCCTCCTATGGAGACTTCCAAAAACCTCCTGGGTCTGTTCCTGTGCCTGGGTGATCCTGCTTTGGAAGGGGGGCTGGACTTGATCTCCAGGGGTCCCTTCCAACCCCTAACATTCTGTGATTTTATCATCTCAGTTTAAAAACCTGGAAAACATTTTCACTCAAACTAAGCTGCTAGTTTTTCATTGCAAATAAAGGAAACAAATGTAATTGCTTCCTACTAATTCCAGGTTAATCTTTCTGTCATGCTGCTCACCATCAGCACAAGAAAGTCTGCATTTGGAAGATGCATCTGCCATTTTTGGAAGGTGCTACATTTTTGTAGTAATTGTCCTGTAAATAACTTTATAGCATCAAGTGTGGCTGCATATTCAAATAGAAACAAAAAATATTTCTATTACCATTACTCAATTATGTAAAGGAGGGGGAAAAAATTGAGTACTTAAGGATGCCACAACTATAGCATCCTTTTCATTATACAAATTGTAGAATAAATAAGTAATAGCCTTGAAAAGGACATTAAAATGATGTTGCTTTGTCAGCTATATGCTGTGTAATAAAGCCAGCTTTCCTTCCTCTTAATTCATACATTCTAGCATGGAGTGTATTTACAGAAAACAAGCTTTTGTATTTTTCTGGCGTTTTTTCCTTTTTTTTTTATGTGAAAAACTGAAGAATATTCAATGCTGATGCTCTCCCTTACCAGCTATATTTTTTCCTGCCATTTCATATGAACTACTGAAGAATAGCTCTGTACCAAACAAAGTGGCTATAAAGATTGCAAGAACATTTCCACTTATTCAAACAGCAAATTACAAAGTGCTTCCTTTGGGCTTCTTGGCCAACAGATTCCACCAGCAAACAAGCAGATTTACAGCTTACTTCCTCTCAGCTCAAAAATCTCTCCAATCAGCATGAAACAGGGTTCAGCAAGAGAGTCTCTTTTCCCATCAACTTCCTCTCCGTAGTCTGACAGGTCACTGTCCTCTTCTGTTTCTTCCTAGGAGGAGAGACACAACATGGGTATGCACTGCAGCTTCCCCTCCTTCTTCCAGAGTGGGTTTAGTTACTGCCATGCTCTGGGGAAAGAACACAGCCAAACCTCTCAAGAAAGGGCAGTAGAGCCAACTACTCTGCTGCTGGCAGGATCTGGCAAACAAGAACCTCACCTGGGAGTCACAGAGGGGACAGCATTTTTCACCAGGTATGATGAGGACACTGCACTGCTGGTGTCATCCCTGTTCAATCTTCTGCCTGCAGCCTTGCCCCAGTAACCACCTCAGTTGATGGGTGGATCTGCTCAGATTTGCAGGGTCACTGCCTACACTAGCTGGGTAACAGAAAGCAGGTGACACGGGAGTCCTGTGCTGCTGGGAAGCAGGTGAGAGCTGTAAGCAGGAGATGGCCCCCAGAGGTGTCTGTGAGTGCAAAGCTTCCTCTAACACACCCTGAAGGGCAGCCAGGATGGCAAGCTAGCCAGCTGGAGCTGCTCTCAACACAAGCAGCCAGGAAGAAAAGCAGAGGAGCTGGTTATTGCCTAGATGGAAGCAGGGAAGTGGTTCTGGGGAGCAGAGAGTGCCTTGCACAGCTCACACCTCTCAGTGGGAGCAGCCAGCAGCAAGTTGTCCTTGCAGCAAACTGGGAACCCAACCAGCAGCAGAAGGGGGCTGGCTGCTGCAACACAAGCACCACTAACAACCACAGACTATCCTGCTAATTGTCAGCTGCACATCAGTTTGTCCTGCTCCTTCCTCATATCCTCCAAATCCCATTCGAAACCCATCAGCAGCTTCAGGTACATTTCCAGTCCCTGTGGTGTGTGGGGAACCTTTCCTTTTTCCTTTCCTTTGTTATTTTAATTATTCAATAAACTATGTTTTATTTAATTTTTTTCATAGTAGACATCATTCCAGATTTTAATTAAGCAGTTGGATAACAGAACAGAAAAGAAGCTTACTGAATATGTGGTTTAAGCCCACAGGGTGCAGTTTGATAAAGACAGATTCAAAGCAACAATAACTCACTATATAAATGCAGGAAACAAAACAATTTATATTGATCAGAAAAAACTCCCAGTGCCTGCTGTGGAAAAGGCAAATGTAACACCATCATGTTTAAGCACAAACACTGTTTGCACTACATACATACAGATACAAAAAATATTTTCAGACATGGAGAGAGGAAAATGTAGTGGAAGCATCATGTTTCAAATTTTAGTCACCACATTTCTAAGAAAAATATGGATAATGGGGTAAAACCTTAAGAACTAAATAAATCATAACCTAACAAAGATGAGGGAGAAATTAGGGGTGCTTGGTCTAAGAAACAGAAGAATAAAAGACAAAAGGAAAGTAGTGACTCTGGTAAGGGAGATGATCCTAAGGCCAACTGCCCTGTGTTTGTGCAGACAGGACAACAGCCAAGGGGCACAGGAAGATGTAGGTCAGGCAGGGAGAGAAGGTTTCTGAGCACAGACAGCTGAGAACTGGGACACCCTGCCTTGCTTGGGTAAGTTATCAGAGGTTCAGAAACACCTTTGAGTTTCTGAACAGAGTTATCAGTTATCAGAGGTTCAGAAACACCTTTGACAAACCCTGCCAGCAGCTTTGCTGATGCAGCTGAGCCTGCTTGGAGCAGGAGGGTGAACCCACTGAGAGGTCCCTGCTCTATTTTTCTGCTATTCAGTGAACCTCTTAGCCTTTAGAAAACACAAAGAGAAGTGTAAATTCTCACACTGCAGTGCTTTTCCACCCATTAACACTTCATAAACCTAAAGGCCCTACCTCTAGGTCGTATCAACTGCATTTTTTCCTCTGGTTTGGCTTTGGTCTGGAGAGCTAGGAAATATGTTATATCCACTAGCCCTGCCCTAGGAACTGTGTGTATGATAGAACTGAAATTGCTGCAGTATCTCAACCTGAAAAGAGCACTCAAGTGGCAGGGAACACTGTTGCTCTAACACACATTTTTTTACACATGAGAAGAGACAAAAAAAGCAGAGAGCAGTCCAAGAGCATTCTCTTCTATGAAGTCCAAAATGTGAACTGAGCCAGGAATTCTTATTTACAAAGAGAACACAACAGCAACATCTTTGTAATGCTGTGGTTCAACACAACTAACTAACTTCATTAATTATTTAATCCTAGTTTAGCTGCTCTGGTGAATTATCCAGAGTTCTACCACAGGGCAAGACTGAGCTGATCTACAGCTCACACTGAAAGACAAGGATGCCCAAGAAAAATTAGATATGCTGCCAGACTGCCTCACAATTCCTCTCCCTCCATTTACTTTTAGCATTGTTTTAAAACTAGCACAAACATTTGTCACACTGAGTATGAGGGTATAGCAGCATCCTACACTCCCTCCATCTGTATCCTGTTGTCCCCTCTTAGGTTTAAGCTTTGAGAAGGACAGGAGAGGAGAGAAAATGTGGATGTGATGTGGGACAGTCTTTGTATTTGCATAATATAGTCTAGACAAAATTAAGGTGCTAGTCCTTAAAGAAAAATAGTATTAATCTGAGTAAAAAGTTACATTCCAGGCTCTATTGACATGTTACCTGTGCATTTTTTTTTTATGCAGCCTTTGTTTTTTCAGTACCAGTTGCTTCACTTCTGTACCATGCTCTCTCACCCTCATTACAAGCTCCCTTTCCTTCAGCTGTATTTCCTAACTACATCCTCCCACACACTCAACATAATACAACAGAGCTGCAGTCTGGCTTTTTTCTTGAGGAAGCTTTTCAATTAAACAGTAAAATACAAATAGTTTCATACTTCTACCTAGCAGTCATTTTAGTGAACACACTTTTGTTTTTAGAACTGCAGTATGGCTATCAAAGTGCAAAATTAGTTACATACATTTTCTTTATTACTCTGAAATGAGACAGTCAGCATCTAGGTGCAAATATAATGCAAATTTTGAAAAATAAAAATATGAATGGTTTTCTTATTTCTTAGAGATGCCCCCTGTTTTGTCAATTAACAGACTAGAGCTGTACAAATTCCCCAAATTCCATTTATCCTTCAGAAGGCCCATCCACTGCAGACAACAACAGCATGTAAGAAAGAAGAGCATTATGTCACATAACCTAGAACAGAAAAGGGGACTATAAACAGCTCCCTGGAGGCTGCATATCTGCAACTTGAACCTCACAGAATTGAGAGCTGTGGAATTATGGTCAATTTTAGTCAAATGAGCAAATTTAGTCACTAATCTATTTTTCACCACATTTTGAAAGATAATTTATTTATTTTTTTATGGCTTAATATGAAGTTCTCCAGCTGTCTGCCCCACAGGGGTTCCTGCCTGTATTTGCAAATCCCCTCAGTTAAGTCCATACCATTTGCCAAAACTAGCTTTGCTTCAGAAGCTGCCCAGGAATTAAAGACTGCTGGTTCAAGACTGGAAATTCTGCTATTAAACAAATATTTTAAAAAATCCCACAGGGATTGCAATTCATTTATTACATGTTTGCCTGTATAAGATTATCAAAGGACAGGAAACTTACTGTGTTAATAAACACCTCTGAAATTCACAGACAGCTCTTATTTCTGACTCTATTAATTTACAGTAAATTTAAAATGACCTTTGGAAATGCCTTCCAATATTACATGCCATTTGGATAACTAATTAAATTTGGGAAGATTACTTTTCTAACACTTACCTCCTGATGAGAAAACAAATCCCCAGGAAGTCGCTCTAGAAACGAGGAGAGGGAAAAAGAGGACTTCTTGCCTTGCACATCAATAACTTTGAGGTGCTCTGGGGAAGGGCTCAAGAAGGCATAAAGTGCTTCACTCTGGCAGAGTCTTTCATCAGAGAGCAATTTCTATAAAGGCAAAATAATGACCAAAACAACACATCAATTAAATATTTCTTGTTAAGGAACAAGATGCATCAGGCCATCCAATAAAACTGATTAAGATGTGGCACAGAGGTAGAGTGAGAAGAAAACTATTCATGTCTCACAAAAACACATCAAAGATAATTTAAGAAGGTGGTTCTAAAGTACTAAAACTAGTAAGATTAATGTTTTTAATCTTACAACTTTCATTTTAAATAAAAAAAGGTCTAATTTGGATAAATTTGTTTTGAAGTGTTGTAGTTAAACGGGGCAATTCCAGGATTCATAGTTTACTATTTCTTAATTAATCAATGTTCAAATTAATTTACCACTAGGGGAATAGTTACTAACAACCAAACTCATTTCAAGTTCAAGCATTTCAGACAACTTTGACATTTATAGTGTTAAACCTACATCTGATTTGTGTTCTAAGCTCTCTTCAGTCAATTGAGAGGCAATATCCACTCCTGAGACATGATTCAATTCCCCTGTTCAGACATCTGTTGGTTTTGCCTTTGTTTTCTTACCTGCAGAAAGTTATTAAGCTGGTTCTTAGATTTCTCCATGAATTTCTGGTCTATGGATTTGAAGGGCAGCTTGCTGAGGGAAGGCAACTGAACTTTCTTTAATGATGGGAAACACTGTGTAGGAGAAATGAGAGCTCACTGAACATACTTGTGCAGAAAACTACAGCTGCTTGAGAACAGAAATAAAAATACTGCTTGGCACTCTCACTTCCCTTCTACACCCCTCTCAGCACCTTGAAAAACACCTTCCCTTTCCCACCATGGGCTGGCACATCTAAACCTGCTCCCTTCACACCACCACACTACCCCTTATGAGACAGAAAGGTGAAAGCCCTGTAAAAGGAAATATTCCCTGGCCTTAAAATCTAGCTTTTCTAACACCTCCCTAGGAGACAGAGACAAAAATCTAGTTTTTAAAGCAGGCTCTGGCACAGCAATGCAAAGTATATACTTATGACATGGGGTTAGTCCAGAAAACACACACTGTTAAGCAAAAAAATTAAAAAAAAAAAAAAAATTATAAACAAGTTTTATAAGCATCTGTCAGAGGACAGAAATATGCAGACAAAAAAACCCAACCCCAAACTAGCTCTAAAAGGCTAAAAGCCAAAAGATGGCATAAAAACTAGTAATATTAAATTTTTAGATGGGTTTTTTCCCTCCCTCTCCAAAGCATTCTGACATGTTAGAGCCATTGGCATCTCCCCCCGCTAACCTGAGCGTCGTACCTCGCTGAGCTTGCGGTGCAGGTTCTGAAATTCACTGAGCTTCCTGGGAACAGTCCAGCTCTTAGCTTCAGCTCCACCAACCTCTTGTAAACTCACCATGACAGAGTAAGAGGGCACTTGTTCTCCGTTCTCCTCTAGAACCTTGCAGGGAAGAAACCAACATGTAAGCAAACAGTGTAGAGGGGAGCAGAGTCTGGCTGGAGGCCTGTAACTAGTGGAGTCCCCCAAGGGTCAGTGCTGGGTCCAATATTATTCAATATATTCATCAATGACCTGGA
>JANHGL010001270.1:21131-33615 GCA_024611195.1 Ceyx melanurus
GCCCAGCACTGGACACAGTACTGGAGGTGGGGTCTCACCAGTGCAGAGTAGAGGGGGAGGAGAACCTCCCTTGCCCTTCTGGCCACACTTCTAATGTCCCCAGGATGCCATTGGCCTGAAGGGTAGGTCTTGCCTTGTCTCACCTTGTTACAGGAAATAATAAGCAAAGAGCTTCTCCTGTGACACAGCTGTCAGTAAAGGATTCTGGATGCTAATGGCAATCACAAAGAGTAGGGTTGGTGTCTCACAGAACTGCAGACTCAGAAATGCTGGTAGGTTTGCAGAGGAACTTCCACAGCCAACCTGGGAGGAATTTGTAGCTTGAAATTTGTCATTCAAAGCATTTGTATATTGCCAATTACAATTTAATATTAATAATAATTAATAATATTAATTGCAAATTAATGGCTGCTGGGATAATTTTATTGCTTTTCATCTATGGATATGAAATATTTTATAGAAGTGGGTGACACACTGTACCTTTTTTTTTTTTTGAAAGAAATAATTATTTTCTCCATGTAAATCTGCCTGTGCAGGTTTTGCAGCCATTGTAGAGACCAGATGCTCTAGGTAGCCTCTTTGTTTCCCCAAGCTCATCCTGTCTTAGAGACAGAAAAGTTGTGAGTCACCCAGCCATGGTTTTCCTTCTGTTATCTGTTGCCTCTGGAAAAAGAGTGCAGAGAAGAACCCGATCTTGGATTAAGCAATGCATTTTTTATTGGTTTTAACCAACAGCAGCTTGGAAGATCTGTTACCTAACATCATACTTGGCTTAGCTCCTGAAGTGCCTTATTCCACCTGCCTGCAGAGAGATAATGTAAAACAGTTTTAAATCAGACTTCCTCATTGAAGTTTATTATAACAGTGAAAATGGACTTTAAATAATGACCAAAAATGTGAATACAATATGGGCTGGTGTCAGAGTATCATGTCTGTACAATACTTGTTCTTTACATTCCCTCTGTGATTAGAGCATTACTAGAGCAGATAGGGTAAAAATATCTCCAATATTTTGGTCTGCTCTTAGATGGATTTAAAAAATCAGTGAATTATCATTATTGCTTCCAGAGTCAACCACCTTGCTTACTTTAAATACTAAAAAATTATGAATACCTCTGAGAGGATTTAGGTATGACTCCATACATAATAAGTAACCTTAAATTAATGAAAACTTAAAAAGAAAAGGATTAAAAAAACCCCAAACAGATACATGGATGCATCTGGGGAGATAAAACATCACCCATGTCCTACATATTTTAGGAAGAGATATTTACAATTCTTATACAGATGCAGAAATTGCCACAAATGCAGCTATAATTGATACCTGCATTATCTGAAATTCCACACTGCTACGAATGATCTGAGGTGAGTGGGAGGGGCACATACACATGAGAGCTGTGATGTCTATTTTAACCACACTTTATGTGAACAGAATTGACTTAAAAATCCAACTTCTAGGAACTGGGTGATCTTTTAAGTGGGGTTTGGTCAGAAGGTACATAAGGGCAATAACTTCACAGAGTTGTAAACATGGTTTACTAGTAACATCTGCTGTGCTTTCTTTCTCCTTGCCCCATAGTGGGCTATTCTGAGCTGACACCAAGGATATTGTGGTGAGTTAAAAGTGGCTCTCTGGAGACTGGACTGTTCTGAGCTTACAGTCTCTTACTCCCCAGGTTCCCAGGAGAAGAGCTTGACACACTAACTTTGACAGAAGGCCAAGGCAAGGTGACAGCTTGGGACGCCTATGTCCATCAGAAGTCTCAGCCTGTACCCCACTAGCAGAGGGTATTTAAAGCTCAGACACATCAATAATAGCACTCACACCCTTTTGGTTAGGGTGTTTAATAGCCGTGGCAGCAATCGGGAGAAAAAACAATGCATCCTTTATAATATTTTTAAAAGAATTTAAACTGCTAGTTAGGACAATTTTACTTTTTGTCTTGTTGTTTGTTTGTTTTTAAACCTTGAATTGACTCAATCCCAAACAATTGTTATTGTAAAAGAAATGAAAAAAAAACCCAAACAACCCACCAAATAAACAAACAAACAAACAAATTCTGTTTCACTTTCCCATCCCTTGCAAACTCCAAAGATTTTCCTTCCAAAAATGGTTACCATCCTATTCCTTTTTTTTATGTTAATGGTTTGATGCATAGGAAAAGGGTTAACTGCATAACTCAATCACACAATATCTTAGATTACAGATAGCCTGCAAGAAAAGGTTTTGCAGCATGGTAATAACTACCACTGCATCGTGGGAACAGGCTGTGGCAGACAATGATGGAATTGACAATGGTGCATACAAAGGCCACCTTTGGGAGAAACCATATCTCACAGCATGCTGGGAAAAGTGAGAAATAGTAGCAGATGCTGTCAGGACTATAAGCAACAGATGCCTCCTGGCCAGCGTTCAGCCAGTACAACCAGATCACACCATTCATAAGCAGGGAACATTTTTTTTTTCCTCCCTTTCTTTGTAGGAGGGAGGTAGCAAATACAAATATTGCAGAGGAATTAAAAACAGCAGATGGTGGCAGCAGGGTTTGATGAGATCAGGGTCAGGTATGGGTATACATTTGGTAGTGGCATTAATCATCCTTTCCCTTTGGGAACGGAAAGTTCAGGCCACTAACACAGCATTAAATTGACCACCTTCAGGTTATGTTTTACTTACCCAGTCACCCTCAATATCCCCTTGTCATCCTCCCCCCACCTCAACAGCGTGGCCACAGAGCTCTCCTGCACAAGGCTCTGCTACGTTTAAGAGTTTAAAAGAACATATGTTCAATATTTGGTTAATTCAATTTGTGCTTAAATCATTAATAAGCCAGCCAATCCCGCACAGGAAACGTTAAAAGCATCCCATTAAAGCCACTGCATTATCTTCCTCTCTCGTGCCAGGCTGGCTGTTTGCACCTATAAATGCTCCCTGTTTATGATTTCTTGAATATATTTGGTCACCTTTCATCTTCCATCTCTTGCTTGAGACATTTAGCTTGTAATTCCCATCGTAAGAGCTCCAAAGGCAAGGAGGAGGTAAATAATACAGCTTCCTTGGAAAAACAAAGTTGGAAGTGTAAATGAGCTCTTTGAATGTGTTACTCGGTGTGTTGGGTTCAATACAGTCAGTCATTAAAGAAATGTAAATGAACAGTTTGTTTCAGGAAGTGACACAGATTCCTTTTCAGCAGCTTATTTCAGATTTCAGATTTATTTTAAGAGCGGCTTGAACTTGTTACAGGTCTTTGTGTGAGGACTTGTCAAATCTCTGAGATAATATTTCAAAACCAATATGTATTTTCCCTCAGTCATTGCTCTGTTACTGGATTGTTGAATAAACAGGGTGCTGATGAAGACATAATGATTCTTCTGCTGGGGCTGTGGGTTTATTTAGCAATTAGGATAACATTAGAATTAGATTATTTGTGTTCTAGCATTGTCTGTGATGCTGTTTTCCTCACCTTAGGTAGATGATTTTTTTTTATTCCTAATTTTTCTCCGTTAGGAAATAGAAATTCTCATTGTACCTACATCAAAGCAGTAGTGTGAATGCTTAAACAAATGATTTTTCTTTTGCCCAGTGAGTTTGTGGGGTGTGAGAAAGATGCCCGGTGGGCATGTTGTGTCAGATGCCAAAGCCTGACAGTGTAGTAGTTGGAATTTGAAAGTGACACAGAAAATGTAGGCTCCTCAAGGTGCAGGAGAGGTGAGAGCTGACTTCCTTCCCTCCACTGAATTTCACATTTGAAAATCTGGTCTGGGTAGACACCCAACATTGCCCCACCACTGGGCTTTCCAGGACCTTTCTGGCACTGCTTGTACAGATACATGACAGGGAACCCAGCAACCAGCTGTGGGTCAAATAAAGCCCTTAAATCAAACCACTAGATTTATCTTGATGTGACTTTGTAGATATATGCTATGTAGACTATAAACTTTTGCATCCTTACTAGAGGTGTTTCTTTTCATTCTCACTCTAAAATTCCTCCTAATTATCAGCGAGTTAGGATTTGGAACATATTGTGTCCACATGCAGGGGATAAAGTGGAGATTAGGGAGGCACTATTTATTAATCTGTCTGTTGCATAAATATGATGGGATGAGCAAGAATGAAGAAGATATTCTGTGGGCAGCAGGGGAAGAATATATTTCCACTCCCCTCTGTATAAGCTTTCCTTCTCCCAGATTGCTATCTTCAGCATCATCAGATTTGCTGCCCTCAGGGTCTATGGGTTGATCTTTCTCCTGCTAAAGCCAGATGACTCATCATGACAGAAATGGTAAGGAGACTGGACTTTCATTACTCAGTATACTCTTCTGTGGTAATTATCTAAAATAAATGGAGAAAATCTGTGTGTTCAACAGGAGATTGCACTGGAGATAGATGATACTTCTTACTCATTTTGCACACAGAGTACACAAAAAGAGGAATTATGTCAGTTAAAAGATGTGAAATGAATGGAAGGGCATGATTCTTGATGTTATGTTGTTTCACAGAACTCTGAGCCAGATGGATCAACTAGACCTCCTGTATATTATAAATTATTACTTTTTTCCCAGTTACCTCTCAGCCCTGTTTGAATGCACGATTGCCTAAAGCACAGCTCGTGCTTGGCTGATGCACATGTGATTATCTGATGAAATTCACAGCTTTGGGATATTGACAAATAAAATAAAATAAAATAAAATAAAATAAAATAAAATAAAATAAAATAAAATAAAATAAAAAGCAGTAGACACAGGTATGGATAAAGAATATTGCCCACATGAATGCTCTCTGGTCTTTGCTTGTGAGTGATAAGTATCTTCTGGGACATTAACTCCCAATGTATCTACAGTGAAAGATCTAAGAGGTTTATGAGGCATTTTATTATCCTTGTGAAGGCTCTGGCATTGGCCACTGTATTTACGATACTGGCAAAATTCTGACAGAGAAATATTTATTCTGTAACTGCTGTGATATCCTGCTCGACTGAGAAGCCATTGCAGACCTCGATTGGATCCTGTTGGATTAAATGTTTATATCAAAATCTGGGCAAGCACTCAATTTACAACTACCAGCAGCTAAATGCCTACAGAGTAGCATAATCAGAGTGCTTTTGTTAGACAGATATGGTTCCTCTGGCTGAAAAAACCCAAGCAGAGTTGGAGACTTTGGAGCAACTTGGTCTGCAGCACTCTGACTCTGCCAGGGCATCATCTGGCCTCATCCTGCATGGGTTGAGATATGGATATCTCCAGTGAGATTTCTCCTAACTTTAAGACAGGACAAGAGGCAATGGGAGTCAGCTGGAGCACAAGAGGTTGAGGGGAAACACAAGGACAAACTTGTTCCCAGTGAGGGTGGCAGAGCCTGGCAGGGGCTGCCCAGGGAGGTTGTGGAGTCTCCTGCTCTGGAGACATTCCAGCCCCGCCTGGATCTGTTCCTGGGTGACTTGGTCTAGGTGCCCCTGCTCCGGCAGGGGGTTGGACTGGATGATCTTCTAGCTCCCTTCCAACCTCTAACCTTTCCCACGATATTCTCCTAATAAAGCTGCACATGGCCTACTGGGAAATCTGACTGAAGACTGAGGTTTCACATCTCTCAAAACAAATCTGCAGCAGCTCTCGGACAGAATACAAAGCACCAAATGTCTGAAAATGTGCCTGGTTCCCAGCACAGCTATTTGGGGAATTGCCTTTCTCCTGCCAGATCACTGCAGAAAGAGATGCTTGAATAGCCACCAAAATGTAGGTCAAAGGGACCTGGCACAGAGGGACTGGGATGCCCTGAACAGTCCCTGCCCTGTCTACCCTTTAGCTAGACTGGATTTGTTTGTAGGAGACTCACAAACACCTCTAGCAGCTGCCTTTGGAACCTAGGAGATGAGTTAAGACAAGGCTGACTGACTGGAGCCATGCCTCTCATTCTCCATTACACACTTGCCCTCAGGGCAGAGAATTCCATGCAGGTAGGGGCATCTGAACTCCCATTGCCTCTTGTCCTGTCACTGGATGGCACTGAGCAGAGTCTGGCTCCATCCTCCCTACACTCACCCTGAACATCTTGACAGACACTGCTGAGCTCCCCCCTCAGTCTCCTGACTGTCATTCTAACTTAAGAGCTTTTCTCAACTTTGTCATGTGCAAAGAGAATTAAAACAAACCCAAACTCAGACATGTTGAAAATCTGGTTTTGAAAATGGCACCTTAAGTTTTTAACCTGTTAGATTTATTTCTTCTTTTACAGTCTACAATTGTCTGCCCACGCCCAAACAGAAGAGCAGAATAAGACAAAAATAAATTAAAAACTAATTAAAAAAATTAACTTCTCCATCTTATAGACAGCTTTAAAGCAATTTCTTCCCAGGTATTCTAGTCCCTTGAAACTGTGCTGCCATTAAATATAACAGCACAAAAAGTGTTAGGAACTGCATCTTTGAGCTGCAACAGAGACACAACTGCACCCCAGTGTGACAGCACAGTAATTAACCAAGAGAGGGCTCTCACAAAAACAACACCCCTAAGATAGCATATGACTTATATTATTTACCCAGTGGCATACCCAGGTCACATACATGCTGGTATTTTTATAACTCCATTATACCAGTGTCTGAGGATGAGATATTTTGTACATACATCATAGCAGTGGCTGGGGAAACAGAGGAGTAGTTCAGAAGAGGTTAGGGTTCCCCCTCCTGCTGCAGGTAAATATGCATACACAATGTAGACAGATATAAGGAAAGGATGTACAGGTTTTGCTTCTTTTCATGCAAGTTAGAAGTGACCCAGGACATAAAAAGCCATAAAGCATACCTCTCCTGACACAATTAAGGCTTTCCACATGCCAAGGTTCTCACACCACCAGTCTGTCCTTGCAATGTGCAGCTGAAGGTCATTGTGCTCTCTCTCCATCAGAGTAATTTCATCCTTCAGCTTAGAAACAATCTGCAGAGGAAAGTTTCTTGGTTACAGGGGTAAGGAGAGGCTCGTGCAACACACTCAGCTGTGTCTTTAGGGCCATTATTCAGAAAGCAGAAAAAGGTACAGAAGTAGAAGGAGAAAGAGCAATTCACACAGGAGGGAGGGAAATGATGAGGGAATCTATAATGTCTCAACTTGTAGAACACACAGCTGCTTACAGATGTCATACATGTTTTGTATAGGTCTCACTGCAAAGGCATTTCAAAAAGAGAAAACAATCCAGGAAGAGCTTGAGGTAAAAAAAACCAACAAAACAAACAAAATGTGCATGATATTCCCCTTCAGATGACACAAAAATAGGGAATTCTTAGAAAGGTTCTTTACTACATGTGACCAAGTACCTAATTTTTACCTGCCATGTTCAGAGGAGAAAAAGTCCCAGTGACAAGGTGTTTTCACACTGTCAACCCTAACTATCCATTTCAACAGTCCACAGGTAAATGGTGCTGCAATAAGACAGGCATAAATTAAAAAAGAAAAAATAAAACAGGGACACATCTGTGCTCTTCCCATGTTGAACAGCAGTGGATGGATGATACACCAAATGTAAATAATTTGCTTCTGCCTGAGTATGTTCTTAGATTACTTAAATGTTGCACGTTGCAAAGAGAAAAAGAAAAAAGTGTGGGTTTTTTTATTTAATCCAAGGAAGAGAAGTTTCATATCCCTCAGAATGTTTAGTCTGATGGAAATGTGTCCTGCAGATTTCTTCTAGTTCTTTATAAGTGAAATCAGTCACTTTTATAGGTTTGGGGTTTTATTGCCCTGTATTTTAGCAAGGCTGTCACATCAGTTCTATAAATTGTGCTGCAGGGTTCCAGAGCCAGCAGAGGGAGCAGGAGTTAAAGAGCAAGAGAGCCCGAGACAATTGCATTTTACACAAATAATAATAGCTTTTTTTTAAAAAAAAAAAGACCAAAAAGAGAGGCTGAAAGACACTAAAGGTACCTACCTTTTTGTCGGGTTTTGGTGAATTACATATGGAATTGAGAGCCTGTTTCTTATACTCAAGCTTGTCATTTAGCTGGCGAAGTTTATTTGCAGCATAACTGGCCTGTTCATTAATTCTTGTGCTGCATTCTTCAGTAACTTCTTCACAGCCTTGGCTCTAGGAATAGAGTATGGGAGGAACTGCATCATTAGTATGAAAAGGGAGACATTATTTGCTCCAGAACCACTGTATGTTTAAGAGCACTTGTTGAGCTCTGTGAAAATGCAGGTATAACAGATTCAGACAGATATCCCAATTAACAGATCCAACACAAAATACAAGTCTGTTAAAAAAAAAACCCAAACAAACCCAAACAACAACAACAAAATCATTACCATTTATACTACAGCTTTTTGGCAGCTCTTGCCAATTGTGTAAAATGACCTTCAAGCTAAGGCTTTAGTGTGAATGAGAAGAATAAGCAAAGTTTATTTTAAAGCCAACAACAGCTAGTCAGGCATGATCAATATTCAGAGCCAGATAGAAAAGCAAATACTTAGCTCTGAGCTGAAAGATAATGAGACTGGGGGGTAGGGCAGGAAACAGAACAAAAAAACCCAACAAATAAAAAAGCACAGTTCTAGTGAACAGTCCTGCCTCCCAGAAACTTTCACTAAACAGATTTATCAGTCTGCAGAACAATTTAAACCAAGCCCTTTCTCTCCATAAACAGATTTTACTGCTGTTTTCAGAAGTGATAATAAAAAAAACTGTGTTAAAAGCACTTATGCTTTATCCTTAACTCATCATTCACTTCCTTGTATCCATTCAGACAAACCAACAGCTTTTTCCATCTTGTGTACTACAAGGCTTAAGAAAAAAATAGAAAAAAATCACACCTTTCAGTGACATTTCTCTTCAACATCTTTTGGCATTTGCTTCAGCCTCCCCTTTCTTAGTGTGCTTCCCCAAATAGACATGCAAACACTGAGATGCAGCAAACAGCAATGTGATGTTACTGCTGCCACATGCCAAGATCCTTGAGGTCTGCTTCTGACTGAACACAGCTAAATTTATCTGTGAGAAGCTCATCTTGTGAATGAGAGTTCTGTGTTATTTAATGACAGCCCTACTAAGTAAGCTCCATCTTCACATAATTAACAAAAAGCTAGCAGAGGGAGTCTCATATTCTTACTAAATTCTGTGAGCTTTAGAGGACACAACTCTACTGTAAATTCATCACTATCTACATCAGTGTAAAATGCCTGAGAAGAGATAAAGTAGCAACAATAATTCATCTCAGTGTGACACATGAGGGAGGGTAACAGCACAGAATTCAGGAGTTCTAGGTGAAGAAATCCAACCCCTTTTCCAGCTCTACCTTTGCTTGCTATGTGGCTGAGTAAATCACACTGGCCCTGTGCCCTATCTTCTCTTCTGCATGGACTGTGAATGGAATACAAGACTTGAAAATCTGAAATACCTAACTAGAAGTTTAATTAGGCAGCCATTTTGTACTATTTTTCTACAAAGAGCCTATAAACATCTCAGATTTACCTGATGAAACTACAAGAGTGATGGTATATATAAATACATCAGAAAAAAAAATGTAGCTCAAGGACAGGAGATTGTACTATGTGCTTTACTCAGGATTGTCTTCAGATCACCTTAAATAAGAGTGAAATTAATTGTCCACGTGTCTCACCGCTTCATCTTTGTCCTCAGGAGTTAGCTGAGCAGAACTTCTTTCTTCTTCCTTCTTGACTGATCTCTCATATAAATCACTGACTATGAATGAGGGGTAGTATCTGTCCTTCAGAGTTTCATAAACATCTGCCTGGATCCTGTAGAATACTTCAATGCCTTTATTCCCCACAAGACTTTGCTGTATTTCTTTATAAAGGGCTTTTTCAACAGGTATTTCTCTGTTTTCCACAAAGAAATTCTGATAGATTTCACTCACCAGCTGGGGTATTTCAGCCTAGGAAGCAAGGAGGGAGAATAGAATAATGGAAAAATGTTAAAAATATCAGGATGACTCAGAATCCAGATGCATAATTTGCAGGATGATCAAGCTAATTTCACATCCAGATGGATGAGAGCACATCTGTGAATCTCTTGCTGAGATCAAGCACTCTGGCTCTGCACCTATGCTAAGCAGTTTCACAGTTTCACAAGATAAATATCAATGTATGTTCCATGAAGAAACAGCTATGCTCTAAAATTACCACAGTTTCCACACCCACTGCTTTTAAAAGTATGTGCCAAAAGGTGGCATTAAAAGGAAAAAAAAAGTACTAAAACAACAATGTGGTCACCATGTTAAGTTCAGACTGTGGAGTTCAGCTCTAGCAGCTCTTTTGTCTCCTGCTGGACATGATCAACTCACTTTATATGTGAATATAAATAACTTTTGAGAGTTAAAGAAAAAAAAGGGGAAAGAGAACACCTGGTTAGAACTTTACCAGTACATGGGCCAGGTATTTCCACTGAGCTCAGACCACCACAGGACTGACCACTGCAGTAATGAACAGTACAGAGAGGAAATCATGTAGCAGGGTCCATGAGCATCTCTCTAAACTGACCTGAACCACTCTTCACAGGGCCTGACAAACCCTCCTAATGAACACTTTCTAGCCTGAGGTGGGTGTTAGCCATTTCTTCAGACTGTATTCATGGCTCACTACTCGCACTCCACACTTTGCCACTTTGCTTACAGGAGATTATTTGGGTTTCACAGTTGACTAGAATATTTTTTCACAGGAGAGCAATACAAATAAAGCAAATACTTCATAATTCCTATTACATGCTAGTGTGAATCCTGGAGGATTAGAATAGTTTTCCCCCTGAAATCCAACCCACTGCTCACAAAACCCAAATTTGTCCTCTACATTCTTACTCCACATCATTGTTTCAGAGTATTTTTTGCAACTTTTAAGTGGTATGTCCCACCCCTGTTTCAAGGTTCTCATTCCTACTTTATTTAGCATGAACTACAATATAGCATCCTTTCTTCCCTCTAGTTTTCCTGGGGAAACTCACTTCTTGGACAACAATAGAGCAGGTGCAGGAAAGGGATCCTTTAGAGCAAAGTATCTCTTCTTAAAGGATTTAAAATACATATATGCAGAAATTTCCACAGTTTTGGATTGAATGGGTTATCTGTATCTGGCAAGATGAGAAGTTTATATACAAGCTATCAAATAGTAATGTACTGTTAAGTTTCACATGATCTAATACAACTAAAGCCAATCTATAACTCTTTTCTCTGGTAAAGGGGAAAATAATTGTACTACTTTTGCATATCAAGTATCCTCTTTACAGTTCACAGTTTTTATATAAATGATATGTTATTATATGTATTATATAGATATTTAACATACATGATATGTCAAATTATCCTTAAGCATTGCCATGAAGTATATAAAAGAACCTAAATTGCTTAGCACCCATTCTAAGAAACCATTATTTTAAAAACATCAAGATGACAGCAAAGATTCCTATTAGTGGACAAGCCACAGGGACTTGCTATTTCTTCCACCTTGTTGGCACTCTTCAGATACTCCACAGCCTCCCAAAGACCCATCAAAGCCTCCTTGTCCATCCTTTCCATGTAGATTCGGAAGTGCTCTCGGTAGGAAGGGTTGCCCAAAATTTCGTCAAACTGAAGAATCTGAAGAAAGGAAAACTAAGAGTAAAACTTTGGAAAACAGGTAACTCTAGCTTCTCTCCAACCCTTATGGGGGAAAAATCTTTTCACTTGATGTGCCCACATGGTCACTAGATTCAACTGCACAGGCTCCTACAGCAAGAGTTTTGCTGTGTTTAAAAATAATCAGAAATATGAGTTGTATTTAACAGATAAATGCATCTATGCTTTTACCAGATAGAAAATGTTTTCTGTCCAGGAAGTAAGACTACCTTTCAAGGGATTAAGATGGCATTTCAAGTCATCCATGAAATAATATTATAAAAAAAAAATTAACTTCCAATGCTCCTGCAAGGCAGAGGCAGCAAGCTGAAAGAGAACTGATCTATCCTTTGCTTGAGTCAAACAAAGAGTAACACCAGCAGTTTCCACACCACAGGCCACAGAGCTTTCAGATGCATCTCAATTATTTTCAGGGACACAGAGAGATGGAATGTAGTTCTTTACCCTGGCAGCTAGGGCATTTGGTGGCCAGTTCCCATTAAGTGAGTGTTATTGAAAAGCATGTATCAGAAATGCAGCCAGGAAAGAGTATAGCCTGTGATAAAATGCTCAGGACTCTTCCTGAGATGAGAGCAGAGGGTGTACATCAAGCAAGAAAGGAAATTAAACACAGGCTTCCCACACTCCAGCAGATGCTGCAGCTGTTAAAGCTGTTGAATTTATAAACTACTATTGCTTCCTCATCCTCCACTATTTTTGTGAATCCAAGCCTTCTCTTTGACACAAACACCTGAAACAGAACCTTCCTGACAAAATTAACAGATCTTGCCATGTTGAAAAAAAAAAAAAACCACCACTCTGTCTTGTTGGTTTTGTTGTTTTTTGTTTTGTTTTTTTTTTTAAATTTTAAATATTTTTTTATTTTAAATTATTAT
>JANHGL010001270.1:33715-46171 GCA_024611195.1 Ceyx melanurus
AAATATTTTTTTATTTTAAATTATTATTTATTTTTAAATTATCAAAATTATCACTTTATCAAAACCACACACCCCTTCCTCTCAAACTTTTCAGTCCATCAGCTGAACCAGTTTTCATGTAGCTCATTTAGTGCCATCACTTGTATCATCAGGAACCCAAACACACCAAAGTGGCCTTGGTCTCTTGCTTTGCATCTCACAGACACCAACCAACCCACCTTCTTCTTTGGGAAGAAAAGCAGGTCCTTCAGCACTGAGGCTAACAAATCTCAGCTTCCTATAGCATTGCATTTTATAGCAAGGACAAGTTAGTACAGACACAAATTCCAACCAAGACTGAGGGATTAATAATTTCTCTAATGCAAATTTTCCAATACCTAATAATAACACAGTTCAGGTGACTGAGGTATCAGCCTCTCTCTGTGGGGAGGCCACCTGTGCTCCCAAACCTTCTAATAGTTACCTCACAAATGGAAATAATTGAATACAATATATTAAAGGACAGGAAAGCTTATTGTAGCTTCTCTTGAAGAAATGAGACCTCACAGAGATTTTTTAGGTTTTTGTTTAGGCACTGAATGGCCTGGAGTTATTAAACTAAGCTACAGTGACACTGTACCTTAAGCATTATTAAGACTTCAATGACAACAGTGCTGGGCAAAAGAGGTTTTTAGGTTTGAGGTGATAAGTTATAAAATGCATGTAAACCAGGAAGCTTTCTGTGAAGGATCCTTCTTTCTCTGCTTTAAAGAATGCTATTTGCAGCACTTTGTACTCCTCAGCAAATGATCATTTTATGAGCAGGGAATAGAGTACAAAGCTCTGCTGGCACATGGCATGCATTAGGGCATGTGTGCACCCTCAAATCTAATCTACAGTTAACAGATACCATCTTAGAAATGCCAACCTCAACAGAAACCCTTCAGGTCCTTCTAATTCAAGAGAAGCTTCTGGGTTCAGAAAAAACAGCAGCTTCACTTTAAAATTAAAAAAAACCCCATCAATTCCTTACCCCCAACAGGAAAGTAACTGGCATACCACAGTTATTAGCTGATGGAGAAATCCCTGCCTTGACAGACAGATATTTGTGAACGCACTTCTGTCACAAGACACCCCATCTTCACATAACAGGGGAATGACAATCAAAATGTATTTCCTAAGATACCCTGCCATAATGCCACCTCTCAACCTGACTCAGAAACCACACTGAGCATCTTATCAGTCACCAGTTACATCAGCATCTGTGCATGGCTGTGGTGGAAGAAGGGTCTTTTGCTAGTTTCAACTGAGTCCTCAGCAGCAGGATTAGGAACATGAACCACCTCTGCCTCAAAATACACTGAGGTGGTTTTCTTGCCATTTGACAGCTAGCCAAGGAGCAGATCCCCAGAGTTCCTCCTGCCACCTGTGGTTCACAGAGCAGCTCCACTAAGGAGGTGTTATGGCTCCACAGATCACATCTCACCAATGTGGGGCTGTGGCTGCTGTGCTCAACAAAACAGGGCAAGCAAATGGTTTGCTGAAAAAACACAAACAAGAGCTCAATTAATTTACTGCAGTGCTGTGCAGATAGTTTCCAAGAAAAAGGACTAAAACTGCACTGACCATAAGTAGATTTAGAAGGGATGCTTTCTATATTACACTAATTCAAACTGCTTTTTCTCTGACAGTAAATCTAACACCCAGGGCAGAATATAAATCAGCACCAGAGCTAATGACAGATTTCAGATTAAGAGAGTAGCTGGTGTTGATATGTTTGCTTATAAACATTTGATTATAACTTGCACATTCATCCCTAGAAACCCCTGATTGAAGATAATGAGTGAAATGTGTAAAGTCTATTCAGTCCCTTCACTTTGAGGTATTTACCCAACAGAAAACAGACACTGTTTTATAATTAACTTCTGCTATGAAAGGAATAAAAATGAAACAAAACAACACAATTAGTCCAAAGAACATAATTTTTGTTCCTCAAATCTGTAAGAGGAGAACATTGACAGCTCCAAATAATCCATCTCCACATTTAAACCCATAATCAGAACAAGCATTAAAGACTTTTACCAGCAATGCTACTACTCCCCTACTACTGCAGGAAAGAGAAAGCTTTCTGTAGGATGCAGAAATGAAACAAAAATACAAGTTTAGGTCACTAGTCAGTTTATTCTTTGTTCAACTAGTATGAAAATTTCCCCAAAGTTAATGTATTTGAGCTTCTGTGCTACACATACATAAAATAATAATCAAAAGCACTGTAAGTAAATGCTCATTGCTAGTGTATTTTGTGCAAGTTGAAGATAGGAAGGCAAACTTCCAGCTTCTTCTACACAAGCTAGTCACCCTGCAGGTTTAACTAATAGAAAAGTTGGCACCAGCTCTGAAGAGAAATTAAGGGCCACCAGCAGCAACATATCAACATCAGCTTATCTACTACATCCCAACCAACACCCTTCCCTTTTGCTTAGAAAAAAGCCTTAGTGTTTGGTCAATACTGCCCACAGAGGAGGGGCTGGAGTCCAAAAGAGCACTGGCTGCCTTGAAATAAAACCCCAGACTGCAGCTACCCCAGTGCAGGAAGAGGAAGGGAAGAAGAAGAGTGAAGAGTTCCCTTCCTCAGCCAAGCCCTGGGTGTTTTCTGTGCTCAGGAGAGAAGGTGCCAGCAGCTCACCCAGCCTCCCTCTGCATCCCTCCTGGCAACCCAGAGTTGGGGACAACAGAAAAGGTATTTTCTGTTCACATATTTTCTACACTGACATGCATGTGGAGGGGTTCTAGGGCTTCTTCATTGAGCTGCCATTGTTTCTGCCTCGTGACAACAAATGACTGTGCAAGTTTTTATTCCCATTAATAGTACCATTAACTCCAGATGGAGCTGCTCATGGATATATTTGGAAGATATAACCCTGCAGCAGTGATCACCAGAAAAAATCCATCAGGTTATAAAACATGCAACATGAAAAGAAAATAAATTTCTGATATAAGCTACAATAATATTCTATTCCATCATATTTAACTATATTTTTGACCAATCCCTGCCCCTACCCAGTGCAGCTTCACTACTGGACCCCATTCCTGAACAATCTGATGTCACAATGCATCTACCCTGGAAAGTACCTAACATCTCAGCAGGCTCCCAGTGGCATCAGTGGCTCATGCAGTGCTGCCACATGCTTCCATCCTCCCTTTTGTCCTTAGCACCTCTTGCTACACCCAATTTCAGGAAACAGAACTGGACTGCCTTGGCACAATCTATGACACACCATCTGAAACTGTGCTCTAAGGATGAGTGGGCAGTAGGGTATGGCTCTGTTTCAGACCTTACTCAAAAAAGACAAAACACAAGCAGTAGGAACCATTTCTGTATCATACAACTTTTTCTTACGTGTCTAAGTTACAATAATTAAGAAAATAATGAAAATTAATGGTATCTGCATGAAGAGAGAATTTCTATCTACATGAAAATTGTAAAAAATCTTACTTCTAATTTGAATACATCAGCTGTTGTGCTTTGCCCACAAAGGACAGAGTAGATTACACAAAGAAATCACTAAACTTACTAAAGCTTAGCAAGGATACGTAACCATTAAGTAATATTTTTATAATTGCTGACTAATACAATGGTAGCTTTTCCAATTCCAGACTACAGTGGTCTTGAAAAGCATCATTCAGTCAACAGCTTTGGCAGAGTTTTTCTGCAATGACTGCCCTTAATTTTGTCAATTGCCTTCCCCACACGAGTGTTCACTTTTGAATAACTTTGTGTTTGCAAAACCCACAGGTACTTCCTACAGTAAGTACAGCAAGGGCCAAAGAAACACTGCACATACACTGGCAACCTTAGACCTGAAGTTTCAGGAAGGCCACTGCTATGTCCTTATTAACCCCTTACATGCAGTATGTCTGAAAGCCCCTCAATCCTTCATGAGGTTTCATATCTAGCAATGGAGTGATCAGGATGTATTTTCAGTGCTTTTCTCCCCAACATAAATCAATTATCAGGAATTAATGTGTACTTTATTCTCAGGGGGAAGAGAGTGATTAATGACAGTGAAGCTAATATGATCCAGTGCTAACACCTCTCCAGTGCCCTTCAGACAATGTGCATGCTGTTGGGTGAATACCTTCTGACTCTGGGGGTTATCGCCTTCATCACAAACACCATCCTCCTGCTGATCATAAGCAGGCCCTCCCAGCAGCCTTATTCTCTTCTCACACTGCTTCTTTGCCACAGTCAGCTGGTTGATGTACCTCTTCACATTTCGAGCCCTCAGCAGGTCAGCTTTCATTGCTGCACTTTCTTTTCCTTTGGAATCTAAGAGTAAAGCAAATCAGAGATAAGTCTTTTACAAGAGAAAAAACAGCATCACACCATTGCCTCTGTGACCTGCCTGATCAAAGCATTTGTCATTCAGGAAACAAGTATGCAGATGAGCACAGATACTGGAATGTATCTGAAACAGAATGACGATTTGGAAACATTCTCCAACGAGCCATAAGGGGTTTATACCAAAAAAGCACAGAAAAAAAAAGTCTTATTCAAAATATTCAGTGGTATGTGACCCTTTCAGCTCCCTTCCCTGTTGCCAGACTTGTACCACAGGCTGTACATTTCTCAGGCAGCATTAGGGAAGTTATCCACAGCCATGGTGCACAATCAGAGCTGAGGATGGCTTTGACTGCCCAGAGTCAGGAGGGATTGGCCTCCCATCCAGCCCACCACAGCACATTTCCACACATCTCATTTGCAACCCTCATTACTTCAGCTTGATGTCAACAGCACATCGTGTAGAATCTCCTTCAGGCAACAACACTGACCCAAGCTCATTCCAAATGGTCAGATGACAAAGAGAAAAAAAATCTTATAATGCCACATAAAGACTTAAATAGTGAAGTAACATGAAGATGACTGTCAATTGAGTAAGATTTGGTGATCTTACACAGAACAATAGAATCTCTTAGGAATGCCTTAAAACAGGTAATTTAAACACATTTCTCATACAGTGAGAACTTTTAGAACTGTTTTCATCCTTTTATCTCCCTCTCAAAGCCACATTAACTACATCATGTGGCTCTAAGTTTTGTCACTTGTATAACTGAAGGACAACCCAAGGTACACAGAGCTCCCTCAAGTTTTACATGTAATTCAGTACAGATATTCTCCCAATACCTTTACACATATTTTTAATCTCACATTATTTGCTATATGAATTTATGTATGTGGGGAGGGACCTTCCTGATTCAGAGATTGTTGGTGTTTTAATAGGCAACTATCATTTATACCTAAACTGTCATATAATAGAAATTATACTCACTGAAGCAAATGCTGAGATGAGTTTCCCATAGGGAAAGACAAAGGAAAGCCATCCATTTGTCTGTTTCCCTAGCATGTGCTCTCCACAGGGAAGTCAAGAGAACATTTAATTTCGTGTTTCAGTCCCCTGACCAGAGGTACCAGTATTAATGAGAGGAAAAGAAAACAAAAAGCCAGGAAAAGACCTCAAGGACAGAACAGCTCCTCCTCTCAATTTAAACCATTTACAGCTACTACAAATACAAAGTGAAGATGAAAAGCCAACATTTCACCTCCTGCACTTGACTCCAAGATGATTTTTACAAGTTCTCAATTCTCTTGACAGTTCTTTGTGCTCCAAATGCACACTGGAAACCCCAGGCTTTGGAAGTTCACCAGCAGTGCTGTGCAAAGGCATTCAGCTTTTGTGAAACAAAAACACCCTACTTAGTGAAAACAAGGCATTCTTGGAGGGTTTTCAAAGTAAGCACCACTACTTCACCTGAAGTCTTAGCATCCTGTGACTGCAGAAGGCCCCCCAGAGAGATGGAGTCCTACATCACACCTCCTTCTGCTGACTCATTACTTTATATTCTTTATATATTACTTTATATTTACTTCATATTAAGCCCTTTCAAAAAAGACATTTGAAGCTATAAAGACAACTTCTCTTAAACTGTTCTTGCCTGATCCCACCACTACCAAAGCACTGAGATTCAACTGAGATATATTGAAGAGATATAAATTCTGAGAGATTAAAAGATACAAGAGATACAACTTCTGAATATCAGCAAAGCTATTCACTATATTCAGTTTTCACTGCATAAACCCAGAAAGCTGCCAAAGAAAAGGCCTGCTTTTACTCACATGCCTTTCAGTAAGCTCCAGTAAATGTAAAAGTAATATATCTATGCTGTGACACTGTTTCATCACTATGACAGGAAAGAAAATGCACTCGGTGGAGAATTTTTATTTTAATTTTTTTTTTTTTACACTAGTAGCAACATAACAGTTTAACAGTTCGGGGATTTTTTAATTATTATTAAAACCAACTAACCAAAATCACTCCTCACCAGCAAGACAAGAAAGATGCTTCTTCCTCTCCAAGTGAGCTGCATAAATGTTTTCCAGCAACAGGTCAGCAGGGTCTCCATCCCCAAAGGAGTAAAGTTTTCTAGTAACTTCCTCCAAAACAAGGGGAAATTTTAACAAGACATATACAGCCATGGAGGAACTTCAAACCCCCATGGGATACTGTGCACCCCCTCCAAGGGCATCCAATTGCAATTAGTACCAAAAGAAGAATTTCAGTCTGCTTACTGAGCCACAGCTGTGGATAATTCCCTTTGCACTGAACAATATTAAAATGCAAATGGTCCAAATGAGCTCAGACTTACCAAGCAATCAAAGCCAAGCTATCTGTGCAATTTTTTTTTCCACTCCATGCATTTTTGCACATCTCCAGTGATTTCTGACATAGCTTCCATACTTTCTTCTGAATCACTCAGAACTACCTTGATTTGAACTAGACCAGAAACAGATCCGAGAACCCACCATAAACATTTCTGAGAACAGGATTTCTTATTTTAACTGCAAAGTTAAAACATGGCAAAACCATGATGAAAACTGGAAGTTCAACTTCTTGTTCCTTTAGAGCTTCAAGAACTAGAGCCAGCCAACACCAGGCATCATGTACAACAGCACTGACTCATCTGACTGTTCTCTGAGGGAGCTACACACACACCCCCCCCCCATCGTGTGCATTTCTCCAAGACTTTATGTGAGAGCCAGGTTAAGCACATGCAGTACCTACTTAATGCTGTGCTGAAGTATTTAAGTAGCATTAAGTAATGATGATTTAACATTTCCACATAAAAAGTAACCCTAGCCTTCTAGATGTAATTTACCAATCATTACAGACCTCACTGAATCCTCAGAAAGTCAGAATTACACATTTCCAAATCCTACACAGGCTCAGAAGAGTATTTGTTCAATTGTGCAAAAGCAGGGCAGACTTGGAGGAGAACAGTACAAACAGTTCTGCAGCTGCCCTCAGTGCAAGCACAGGGGAAAACCAGCTCCAACGTGGTCAGACAAAATAATGAGCCAAACAAGTGCTAAAGCCCAAATGCTTTGGTCAACAGATCTGGGGGAAGGGACTTAAAGGAAGCCCATGGAGAATTTAGGCAGTGATCACACCAGCAGTGTGGCAAAGCCACAGCTGAGCAAAGCAAAAAGCCAAGGGGCAGGGAGGTATATTTGAGCATGGGAGTAAATAAGCAGCATACAGTAAAATACCATCCACTCCACAGAGCCTCTCTGTAGCTCCCTCTATTCCCTTGGGTCTCTGGCTAGGCAGCCTCTCCTCTCTTCTCACTGGTGGGCATCTCTCCAAACCACCAGTGGACAAGATGCATTGCCACCATCACTAGCACACAGAGAGGATCTAGGAAGGAGAAAGAACAACTTCCTCTATAAAGCCCATTTGAAAATCACAAAGCAAACAAGTCTACCACAATCAGAGTCACTAACCCTCATCTTCATCCACAGGCATGGATTACCTCCACTCTTCCTGCTTGCACATGATGCTGAAGCACATCTATTATCCTTGTCAAAAAGCTATTAAAAATAATGTGCATGCATGTTTAGCCCTTTGTGGGGGATGGGGGTGGGAAGAAATCATAATACAGCTTTGTCATAAGTGTTAGATGGCATCTGTAATACACTGGGATGCAGAAGCATCCAGTTTACTTCTCTCTACATTAGCATCTTACCTAAACCCACGCACCCCAGCTAGCTTGGAGTCCCACTTTCTGAGAGAAAAGTCCTTTTCTACAGCCAAATACTCAAGCCTCTTTCAGAGCCACAGTACCTGCCTGCAGACAGTTGTTTCTGTACCAGTTGTCAGCTCCACTTGTAAAAGTGAGTATCTAGATAGAAGGTGGGAACACTCAGCAGGAGAAATCTACTGCAGCTCAGCAGATCTTCCCACACAGAAATGGCTGCTTATTCCAGCTCTGTCTCAATCCCTGCTTGAAAAGGAGCAGCTCTCAACAGGGATGCCCTGGGGTCGATGACAATGTGCTGTCTGAAAAACTGCCCCATCCCCTCATCCAAGGATGGTTTCTGGTCATGCTGTGAAGTCAGGTAGAAGGTGGAGGGCACAGAAAATTAAAAGGAAAATCAAACAAACCCCATTACAATGTTTGGGAAAAAAAAACAACCAACAAACCTGTTGAGAGATTTGCTGTGTTTTGCCCTAAGACAAGGTATATTCATGGAGCTTGGGTTTGTCTTAAACAGCAGCTAGAAAAAAAAGTGATCCTTTATCAATTCTAGTAAAGCAAGAGAGAAAAAACAAACACCTCTGTTAAAACAAGAAATAGTCAATTTAAACAGTTTCTCATTTACATCACAACAAATATCAATTTGCTATAGCAAATTACTTTGGTTGCCATTTAATGATTGCTTTTTGAAGCCTTTTCTTTAAGAGAAGTAAGATCTACTCTTGCTTCTAGAAATCACATCCTCTCTCTCATGATACCAAAGCCTGATGGATTTGTCCTCTAACAAATTGCTTTACTAGATCAAAATGCAGTAAATATTTTTCAGATAAGCATTTCCAGCCCTTTTGACATTTTTAACACATAACTTTTGTAAAAAAAACTCTAAAATACCTAAAATTTAGCTCAAATTTGAATCAGCTGCTTTTCTATGTTTCTGTTTGCTCTCCTATGCTCACATGCCAGAAGATTCAAGTGAAAGAAATCTGAAAAGAGAGCCTATAACATGCCATTTTTCACTAGAGAGGGTTTAATGCAATGATGTTTACAAGTATTTTCTGATTTTATTAGAGGGCCCTAACAGCTAAATATTTTGCCAATAGGTGGCACCAATACTAGTTAAATCCAGTGTAAAGAACACTGTCCTTGCTGAGGGACAACCCCTCTGTGCACCAACGTTGAGTAAATACTTTAGTATCACCAGATAAAAACAGTAAAAGAAGGTCAGGCAACTGTAGCTTACATGAGAAGCTGTCAGCATGAAATCTGGTCCTCAGGCTACCCATCCTTTAATATCAGACACCTAATCTTTTTATAAACACCAATTTTTTTGGTCAGTTTTAGAAACTTAATGATGTTTCCTCAACCATTAGCAAAGGTTGACAATCCTGCTCAGGGCTTTTTATTGTTAGTCATGTCCTTGCACAACACTGCTGTCCTGGCAGCTCAGCACTCCCTGCTGCACTGGTCTGGCCACTCCTGCTGTCCCAAGAGCTCCTCCTGTTTGCTGCTGTACCTGTTGAAAGCATTGCCTGAGGGAGGAACACCCCCCACCACAAACCCACAGAGGCTGAGACTATATCCATGCACATCTTAGTCTGAGAGCAGGTATCAGTCCCATTGGGCAGCTGGCCAGTCCAATTTCAGCTGCTCTAGCTGAACACTCAGGCACCTAAAAAGGGATTTCTATTTTCAGGAAAAAGGAACCAACTGCCAGTAAGTCTCCCAACATGCTTGCAATCAAAGCTAGGAGATGCCCATGACATAAAAAGCAAGAGCTCATTTGCTAGCAGGGAAGAGGAGACTCTCATACACATTGGAATCCCAAGCTCATACCCATTATCATGGGTCAGCAGCAAGGTACTGGGGGAAAATACAACAGAGAAAGACAAAATCAAGTTGTGCAGATGTGCTTCCATTTTACATAATGCTTACATGTAGTTATTCACCATGAAATCCAGCTGCTGCAAGGGCAGCACTCTGCTGTGGCATCCAGAAAGGGAACATTTGAAGGTGATGTGAATTATGTGATGATTTGCTCTACAGTAGTTAACAATCTGTGTCAACACTGAACTGTGCTGGACTTTTTGTTGGCTTTTTTTGAGACAAAAAATGTCTCAGCTTACCTCAGGAAAAACAAACAAACAAAACCAAACTAAAAAGCCCAAAACCAACAAACAAAACTACCACAAACCAAAGAAAACCTCACAAAAAAACACCAAAAAAAGCCTTCAGAACTACATTTTAACCTCCTGATAGCCCTCTTAAAGTTAAATGTACATGGACTGAGCCTGAAAAAATGTGGTAGATGAAAACCTTAGCAGAGGAACTGAAGCAGACCAGCAATCCCCTTGAATTTGTGTGAGCCATAATGAGATTGTATTGCATGCCTCTCTTGGGCATACTGTTCCACATGGACCAAGCAAGAAAATGCCATCTTTTTCTTCAGGTCAAGGTGAATAACCATTAGTTATTTCATAAATAAAAGGTTTCTCCACAATAGCCCCACTGGCTAATGCAGCCAGCAGTGGTATCAACTCTTCAATGACATCCAAGGCTGCCACAGGATTAAGTCAGTAATAAAAGTCAACATCTTAACACAAAACTTCAGTGCACCAGCTAGGGGAATTTCTGTTGGATTTTAAATAGAGGTAAAAGTCAAGAGCCCACAAAAATGCAGACCACAGTGTAAATACTTTGGCAGATGAAACAGTAATAATCTTTTTATATCCATTCTACAGTACCACGTACTTGTAGGTTCAGAAAAACATCTTCTGTTCAGGGTTGAAATCAGTGGATAGTTAACTAGATAAACTCAAATGAGACAGAGGAGAGTGAGGCAGTAATTGATTGTAGGAACCTAAACCATATGAAAATATTCCCTAAGTCAATTCTTGTCATAACAAAGGCCAGTAGCAGCACAAATGGAAATACAGGCTTAGCAAGATTGATTTTTCATAACACACTCAGCATTAACTTCCCTGTTCTCATTTTCTTACTTTATGAAACAGACTTTCCATTAAATTAACTTTCATCTGAGAAATACTAATATCTTTATGTAATGTACACTTGAGAAAAAATAATCAGTGTCTACTTTTCCTTTTGCCTTGGTTTGACACCAGCAATTTATCCTACAGGAATGCATGTCTAGGTCTGTTTTTAAATATAAACAAAAAGCTTAGTGTTGACAACTTTATACTTTCAGCAACTTCAGCACAGACCCCAAAATCTTCAGACTGTCCAAATATTGTTTTTCCCTTCTCAAAGTGTGTTTATTTTCTGCTTCTGCATTTTTCATTACACTTGAATCACGTTTAAAAGCTTTCCTTTGTGATACAAGGAGCTAGAAAAGAATATTTTTTTTTAACCAGAGAAATCTTCTAGATGTATGTTTACAAACATATTCATTTACGTTGTCCATGGCCTTTTTATTATGCTTTGATATACCTTAAGTATAAGTCCAAGTAAAAACTAACTGTAACTTTGCCAGCAATACAACCTCCCAAACATATACCACAGGTTTGTTACATTTTGAGAAGCATAAAAAGCAATATATATAATAAATGTAAGTACAAATGCAAGATCTATGTGCATTTCAAAAGGCAAATGTTGCCAAAACACTGTAGAAGGATTTAAGGGTGCTCTGTATTGCCACACAAAAATACAATACAGCCAAGAGTCAGGCTGACTGACAATAGTGCTGCATCACTCCTGTGTTTTGAAGGGAGAACAGACTGTGACTTTGAAGAATGGACTGCATGAAAAAGAAAGAGGGATCAAGATTCTCAGCATACACATTTGCAATGCCAAAAATCCCAGTTGCAGCAAGTTCTGAAAATAAATGCATCACAGATACAACCTTTCTTGTGACCTGTCAGAGCAGAGCAAGCCAGGGTGGGGGGATAAACACACCATGGGAGTGCCCAAAAGCATCAGACAAATGAAACAAACCAAGCTACTGCAGACACAGCATTCCTAAATTCTGTCTAAAAATCCCCCACACCCTGGCTGCATGTTGGGAGCTCCAGCATCTTTTCCAAGTGAAAACAACAGATGTGACTAAACAAAATGGAATCTTACCTTTCTGTCTCTTCACTTGGGGAATATTGCTGATTGTGGTTGCCTGAACTATTTCCACTACAATCTGATACCTAATTTTAAAAACAGATAAGGGTGAAGAGGGAGGAGAGAAATAGAAAAGATTGTATTAATTTTTTACAATGTGTTCTTCATACAGCATACTTAAGAATAAAAAACAAGCAAAAAAATCCTCCTCTTCACCTGGACACGAGTATTTTTTTATAAATATATTTATACATATATTTATTATATATATTAAATTACATTCTATAGTTATACTAAATATTTATGGGGTTTTATATTTCA
>JANHGL010001271.1:4909-16523 GCA_024611195.1 Ceyx melanurus
CTGGAAAGTCTCCAGAGCAGGAGACTCCACAGCCTCCCTGGGCAGCCTGGGCCAGGCTCTGGCACCCTCCCAGGGAACAAGTTTCTCCTCCTGCTGAGGTGGAACCTTCACTGCTCCAGTTTATCCCCATTGTTCCCTGTCCTATTGCTGGGCACTAGAGAGAAGAGCCTGGCCCCTTCCATTTGCCAGCAGAGAAAGTCAGGCTGTGCCCACCACTGGGGAGCTGCCATCTCCCAGAGCCTGCTGAGCTTCCAGCAACACCATTTCCCCTCTGATTTGGGAGGATGATGAGAGAAGGATGCAACAAGGCAGAATGATCAACTAACCTGCTCCCTTCCTAGATGGGGAGATGCAAACCCTGCCTTGTGCACCTGCAGAGTGAATCTCTGCCAGCTTGTGCCAGGGTTTCTGAGCTTCCCTTTGCAATACCAAAATGCACCACGGCAGCAAAACCAGCTAAAGGGACAGAGTGCTGGAGGCTGGAGCAGTTGTTGCCCCTCCTCCCAGAAAATACTGCTTCCAGAAAGGACTGACAGAGAAGCCCCACTGGGTCTGCAGCCCAGTGCTTTGTGGGAACCCAAAGTCAGTGCTGATTTTGCTTGAATGCACTACATCCAACATCCAACCTTTCCAGAAGGCTCCACCAGAGCTGGAAAATTACTGTCTTTGTGACTGATCTTCTTTTTATTTACTTTTGTTAACTACACCTCCTCTGAAATCCCCTTCTTGTTCTGATAGGGTATCACTGTTCCATCAGCATCACAACAGCAATTCCCTGCGGGGAACAAAGAGTTTTCCCTCTCCTTTAGCCACTTTGTTAAGGAACTCATTACAGAAACACTTCCAAATGAATGACAGCACCTAATGATGTTCTTCTTAGAGCAGCAGTGCACAAGTGGGACTATCTTCCCTCATTTCTCTGCAATGCTAGAACACCCCTGCCACAAAGTTATGCTAACTCAGGCTGCTCTCCTCTTCCTTACTTATTACAGTGACACTTAAAATGCAGGTGGTAAATAGAGCCAGCAATTATCTGGGGTCTCCCTAACGAAGACAACACGTTAGTTATGCTGCACAGCAAAGATTCTGCAGCCCTCACACTGCACAACAGGCTCTACCTCACCAGGCTGCAATTAAGGTGGAAAAGGGTCCTCGTGTACTTAATGAAGGTACAGGAGGGGAAAAAAGTGATCAAGCTTTGGATTAAAACAATCCATGCCTAAGGGTGGTTTATTTTCTGATTTTCCTTTTCTTCTTTTCCTGGCAGTTAAACCCAGAAATTTTATTTTTACTGAAAGTAAATTTTTTTTCTAAGAATTAAAGAGTTATTTCCTTGCCTCAAACATGTGAAATTTAGAGAGAACCACCAACAAAATGCCTAAGTTTAAAAAGAAACCCTTTGATATTCATATTTTAAACCAGCTTTAGTTCACAGTCTGGGAGGCAGTGACATGGTCACCTACATGTTCTGTAAGGCCTGAGCACAAATGTTCTGCCAGAGAGAGCTACTGATGAGGGAGGGAAGTGGTACAAGGGTTCTGCTGCACCCCAACTGATCCTAGCACAGTGACACTTAAACACAATGTTCCAGCTAGGAAAAAATAATGAACGTGAACATGCTGTTGAAAATCATTTGTTCCTCCTGAGCAACACACGTTTCCAAGAGACAAACCATACTTGCCATGTTTAAACATGGCTTGGGGAGGCTCTGAGCACCCTGCTCTAGCTGCAGATGTCCCTGCTCTCAGCAGAGGTTGGACTGGATCAGCTCTGGAGCTCCTTTCCACGCAGACACTGCTGGGATTCTAGGATTGTGTGTAAATCTCCAAGTCTCTTCTCTGGGGGTGCAGATCCCCCCCGGGTCAGGACACAACAGCTGCAGATCTGGCTCCTGCAGCTCCCTGACCAGCAGGGTCTGAAATGCCAGGGAAATGAATTCCTCTGGTCTCTGCAGTCCCCAGCACAGCAGCACTCGGCATCTCTTTTCAACTGTCAGTGCAAGAGACTCCTACAGCAGTATCACCCCTGACTGATGGGGTGATACTGCAACACTCTGAAAGAAACAAATCCAGCCAGGCTTTCAGCTATACCAAGGGACCCAGCAATGCTCACCCAACAAAACCACTTACACACACCCCTCAGACAGCTGCCCTGCCCAGAGGGCAGCTCCAGGGAGGATGGCTCTGCTGCCTGGAGATACCACAGCATGACATTTCCCTCCACGAGCATTCCCTCCAGGAGCCATCCTTCTCTTTTGTGCAGCTCTTGTCTCCCAGACAGTTTAGAGGGGCTCTCTAATGTAGATAAAAGTGACAAGGTCACCCAGGCCTTGATGTGAATCTTGTAACGAGGCACAGGGATGCCAGTGGATTTTCTTCAGGCTATTTGAGGAATGGAGGCTGTAATCAGTTATCATCAGCTCTGGAAATGAGGCTGATACAGAAGGTGAAAAAAAACTGCTAGAGAAGCACAAAGATCCCCACTAGGCTGCTTTTCAAACAGCTTTGGGAAAAAAGTTTTAATGGGAATTTTTTATCTTTAAGCTCACATAGAAATATGGACATTCCAGAAAATACTTGTTAAAGGACAGGATGACTTGGATGGGAGATTGCTTTGGCCATTCAGAAGGAAGGACACTTATGGCAACCAGGCTCTGGACAGCAAGATGGGAACAGAAGGAAGAGGGCTGCAGGCAACTGGGTATTGCTAAGGCATGAAGAAAAACTCCTGCCACATCTTAGAGCTAAACCCCCATAAAGAAAACAAGTCCTGAGAACAAAGTATGCACATTTTTTAAAAAAAGTAAAGAAGAATGGTAAAAAAAGCCAAATTAAGGACAGAAAAGCACCAGGGAAGACTCCTGAAGGACTAGACCCCAGGTGCTCATTCTTTCTGTTATGTTTCTTTTCTTCTTGTTGTTGTAAGTAAAAACTGAGTGTGATGTACAAAAGAAAATGGGAAAATAAATAAATAAAGATTGCCACCCAGAGACTTCATTTTACTTGCAAAGCTCTCTTTAAACTGGTCTGTGATCTCACGCAAGTTGGTTCTAACACACATACACAATGCAGAACGTGTGATGATGCAATGGTGTTTACCTTGGATTAGCTGCCAGGACTGTCTGGCAGTGAAAAATAATGAAAAAAAAAACCCAAACACACACATGCAGACAAAAACAAAACACAAAATAAACACATAAAAAAAACCCAAAAAACCAAAACACATAAAAAACCCCACAAAAAGCCTAAAATACTAAAAAAAACCCTCAAAGTAAGCCCCAGAATCAAAACACCATCCTATCATTCTGCTGCAATCCACAAACTCCAGTTTTGTTTTGGATAAAGAGACACAGATTTACAAAGTCACTGATGCTGGAGCCTCTCCCAGTGCCAGCTTCCCTGTATCCACCTGAGTGCTTCCAAGTGCCACTTGGGAGGGAACATGTTCCGTGGGAAAGGCAGATTTGCCAACACAGGAATATTCCTGACGGACACTCCTCTGAAAGAACAACAGACTGGCAGGGGTTGGGAGGGAGTTCTGGAGATGCTGGAGTCCAAACCCTGCCAGAGAAGGGGCACCCAGGGCAGCCCACACAGCAACAGAGCCAGGTGGGGTTGGAAAGTCTCCAGAGCAGGAGACTCCACAGCCTCCCTGGGCAGCCTGGGCCAGGCTCTGGCACCCTCCCAAGGAAGAATTTCCTCCTCCTGTTGAGGTGGAAGCTCCCTGAGTTCCAGTTTGTGCCCAGTGCCCCTCATCCCATCCCAGGACACCACTGCCAAGAGCCTGGCCCCTTCTGCTTGAACAACACTCCAGATGTGGCCTCACTAGTGCAGAGCAGAAGGGTAAATGGGGAGGTGGGGAGAAGAACGTGGGAGAAAGAGCTCTTTCCCCTTTCCCAGAGCAGCAGGTCACTCAGCTGAAGGCACATTCCCTTCTATAGAGCAGTAGGAAAACCATGAATTCCATGTTATGGCAGCACATGAAACTTCACTCTCCACACCCCACACAGTTCCTTTATTTCTCTTTGCCCTCCTGAGGACTCACTAGTTTTGGCTTGAAACTATTCAGAGCTTGAGAAACTTCATCAGGATAACTCTTTCCAAATCTGCTACCTCCTGGTGTCAATTCCAAAGCCTCTCATCAGACAATTCCCAGTCAGTTGCCTGGGTGCTGGGAGGATGTGATGGAGACACTGGGATAACCTGGGAGAGATTAAAGAGCCCACTCATTGCCTGGCTCCTTCTTGCCATGGGGTCCTTCAGCTGCTATCAGGTCATCTCCTAATCTTTCTTTCTTTCAGGATGAGCAGGTGGAGTGATTTCAATCTCTCACCACAGGCATTAACATTTTCTCCAGCCCTCAGTCCACTTTTACTTTTTCTTGTGGTCGTTTCCTGCTTTATCCTCCAGTTTTCCACCACTTTTCATTATTATCTATGTATTTAAGTACCTAAATATGGCCTTAAAAACCAACCTTCTCAGAGGGTCTTCTTAGAGGAACTGCACAAAGTCCATATTCAGGCAATTATAACAAATGAAGAGACCTGCATTAACTACAGCTCAAATTAACCCAACTTGCACCCCAGAAAAACACCTCTGTACTCTCCAGCACCCACTCCCTGCTTTATCAGCTTGCACAGCAGCTTTTTTTTCACACATGTGAATGTTGGACATTCCAACCATCCACTTCCTTCTAAGTTATTTGGGTTTTAATAGCCAAATAATTTTTTTTTCCCAGATGGAACATCTTCACATTTGAATATCCGGAGCTCCACTCATAAATATATATTTATTTATTTTTTTTCCAGGCATGGTGACATCAAGAACAAACAATGATTTGTTTCTTAAACCAAAGCCCTAAGATTCCTTATCCCAAGTTTTCATATCAGGACCAGACTTTCTAGAAGATAAACTTCCCCAGTTTGTTGGTTTCTTTTTTTTGCTAGTAACTGGATCAACAGGATTAGAATGAAATACCCGAGGACCCGTGAAAGTCAACAGTGCCATTTTCCCTCTGTAGGCAAATGCAGGTTTGGAGACAAGGGTTCTCCTGCTGCCCTGGGGTCAGAAGAAGCAACAGGGATGTGTTGCCCCAACAGGAATTTTCCATGGATGCTCTGTCTGGTTTGTGCAATGGCATAAAAATGCAGCTTTTCCATCCCCCAGCATCTCTCTTACATGGGCAGCCTGTTCCAGGCCCTCACCACTCTCTCAGGAAAGAACTTCTTCCTCATAGCCTATCATATGGATTGTGCAAGACTCTGCTGCTTGGACTCTGCAAGCAGCCTGTGCAGAGTTCACGTGGAAAGGGAGGACACTCAGACCTGGACTTGTCCCACATAACTCCAATTGCTTAGTTAAACCACTTACATGAGAATCAGTGCAGAAAAAAAAAGGTGGGTTGAATCACCCTCTGGAGAGGCCAGAGACTGGAATTGCTTTACTGTGTGCTAATAGAGGGTGAGAGGAGCTGTGCAAAAGCACTCCCTGGTCAGCATGATGAGCTCAGCTCCCTGCCCTACCCTCCACGGGCACCCCATGCACAGTCTGCCAACCTCCCTGACCATACAGGCACAGAAGGACTTCAGCAACAGGGTCTCTACACCTCTAAAGTATCAGCCTTACAGCTCAGGGGAAAACAAACAAAGGATCAAGATATTAATGGAAAAAGACTCTTGGACTAACCTCAGTGTAAGCTGGAGGCTCGATGTGTTCTGCTTTTCCACAACTCAGGAGCTGGGAGGCAGGGAAGGATTCCATCAGCATTCCCTTCTCGTTTTCTCCACTGATGCAGTAAATGTCTGGGGAAAAAACCACAAATGTAAGTTCCTCTTCAGGGCTCACCCTGTGGAAGCCCAGAGCTCCTCATGAACAGGCAGCTTCTCTTTGCCACCTGCAGCCAGCACTGTTAGCATCTTCTTCTCTCATTCCCAACATAAAGAGGCCTGTAACCTTTCCATAGGCTGCAAATGGACTTCACTGTTTACGCCTCATCTTTGTGCCTGGAGGGGAATGCAGGCCACTGCACCAGGGTAAAATGACCTTTAAAATCATCCTGTGCAGTCCTGGAAATAGGCAGGATGCCCCAGGGTAGAGCTGAGAATCCTCTGGCTCAGCTTCTGAAAGTTCACTGTGGCAGAAGGGAACAGAGGAGGGGAAAAAAGAGAGATTTGTGGGGAAGCTGGGACAAGGTACTGACCTGTCAGGATGTCTGAGGTAGAATCCTGAGTGCAGTACCATGAAAAAAAAAAAAAAAAGGGGAAAATATTTAGAGTGGGCTGGGGTTGGGAGTGTAACTTCCTTCACAGAAGGTGACTGATGAGTTTATTCATCAAGGTATTTTCCAGAGCAGCAAAAAGTATTTAAATTCCCTTCCAGTTGAGAGAGGATTGACTAGGCCTCCCAGTCACCTACCAAATGCTCACAGAATCAAAGAATCATTAAGGTTGGAAATGACCTTCAAGATCATCAAGCCCATCAACAACTCAACATTATCATCACCACTAAGCCCTGTCCTGAAGGGTCACATCTGAATGTTGTCTGAACCCCTCCAGGGATGGTGACTCCACCCCCTCCCTGGGCAGCCTGCTCCAAGGCCTCACCACTTTCCCAGTAATTATTTTTTTTTTCCTAATATCCAATCTAAATCTTCTCTGGTGCAACTTCAGACCTTTGCCTCTCACCCTAACACCAGTCACCTGTGTGTAGAGCCCAGCAGCCACCTCACTGCACTCTCCCCTCAGGCAGCTGCAGAGAGCAATGAGGACTCCCCTCAGCCTCCTCTGCTCCACACTAACCAGCCCCAGCTCCCTCAGCTGCTCCTCACAGGACTTGTTCTCCAGACCCCTCCCCAGCTTCCTTGCCCTTCTCTGGACTCGCTCCAGCCCCTCCATGTCTTTCTGACCCTGTGCTGCCCAAACCTGACCCCAGTGCTCCAGCTGCAGCCTCCCCAGTTCACAAAACCCTAAGGCAAGTTAGAAAGACTCCAAGAGGGCCAAATGTGAAGCAATGGCTTGAACTGGGTTAGTCCTGGATGTGGGATGAGTCCCAGTTACTCTGACTGCCTCAGGGGAAAATAGAGTCAACAGTCAGAGGCAGCAGAGCTGGCAGCTTTTGATAATGACATTCTGGGGGCTCTGATCCCATGCATTTCTGTGAAGTTTTCAGCACCTTATAGATATTAGGACATCAGAGTGCTTGGTGTAGAAATACCTTCTCAAAACAGCACAGAGGGTTCACCAGCAGCCCTGGGCACTCAGAGAGCTTTGGCCATCACATACCTTCTCAACACCAAGTCCTCAGCAAAGGTTTCCATCCTCAGAAACCAAGGGTTGAACCAAAGGCCCAGCCCTTTAAAAACTCAATTTAGTGCCACCAAAGATGACACTTCTTCAACTCCTCTTTGTACCAGAGCACTCCTCCAGTGTTCCAGTCTGAATCCATTCCTCAACAGCTGGTTGGAGCAGGCAGAAAATGAACTGTTGGAGTAAAACAGAACCAGCATCACATTTACTGCCAAGCTCCCTGGCAGTCAGAGCAGCCACAACAAAGCAGAGGAGTGAAGGGACACTGCACTGCTGTGTCTCTTCTGCTGCACAGGAGCCACTTGTAAGCAGCCTTCTCTAACAAGCCTTCAGCAGGGATAAACACACAGGGGTTGGGATTTTTCCCACCTCACAGGGGATAGTTTCTGAGCATTGTTGCAGTGAGGCAGTTTTTGTTCCCTTTCTCCCTCTATCTAACAGACTCTTTAGCCCATTTTCTAGTGAGAATTGCTCGGTGTTTTCCTGCTCCTGCTGAGATGTCATCAAGCCAACAGAAGCTGGCTGTCATTTCCAGGGCTCCAAGTGACTGCAGGAGGGCTCCATAAAATACCTAAAGCACAACAGCCATGGCAAGGAAAGATCAAGCACGGGAATTTAGGGGGTTCTTGCTGCAGCATCCAACAGCCTCTCAGCTACAGCAGGTCTGCTGCGCAGAGGCACCTCACACCTACTGCCTGGGGGCTTTGTGTTGCTCTTACCACCCAGTTTCAGGGTCAGTTCCCAGGTTGTTCATGCAGAAGCACAGCCCCAGAAAGCTGTCAGAGTGAGGCAGATTGCTACAGATGCCTTTCTACCTCTTTGAGGTGTAACAAGCTAAATGTACAGCCCTTCCAGCTCCTCATTCCCCATCAATGGTCTCAAAAGCTTCCAGAGGGAGCGTGTCCCCTCAGCACCACCGAAGCTGCTAACAAAGCACCTCCCAGAAGCCCAGCTCCAAAGAAGTTTTTTAAAATCCTTTATTATTATTATTAATATTATTATTCTTTGCTAGCTTGGAGAATAACACAGGCCAAAAGCCAATCTCTGCACCTCTGCTGGTACATCAGGTACTGAATAGAATTTCCCAGAGTAAAGCAGTGGATTCTATTCTGAAAACAAGGAGGGAAGGATTTAGTTGTGGTACCAAAGCCACGCTGAGTAAAGCTTTACACAAACAGCTTTCCTGGAGCTGCCAGCTGATGGGTATTTGCAAATGAATAAGAGTGAGAATTCATTCTCATAAAGGAGTTGTGGTGGCCACAATCTCCATCCAAGTGGAACAAACAGAAAGCTGTTGATATTATAGGCTGTACTTGATGGACAGAGGTCTATTCCAGCCTTGACAATTCTGTGATTCTATTGGCATTAGCACTGTAGAAGGACTATGAGGAGAGGACTTTCCTAGACTGCAGGGCTCTCTGGAAATCATGCCCTGACTGCTGTCTCTTGCTGCCAGGAATTAGCATCTCTGAGTAAAATTCCATTTATTATGCAACCAAACACTGCATCTTGCTTTCTTACTGGGAGCCAGAGACTGTGCTCAGGATGGTCACTGCAGATTGGGGATCAACACAATGTAACACTGCCCAGACGTGCAAATAAAACTCAAGTGCCCCACCTCTGTATCTTGAGACCTAATCTGGACCTACAGAGAAGTTCAGCTGAGAGAAGTGCTGCTGTTGCCTCCTCCTATCCCTCCCCAGCACATGGTATAAGGTAGATCTGTGTTAATGAAGAATCATTAATTGACAACAGCAAAGCCATCAGTTGTGAGTGGGTGTCCACAGCATCTATCAGCCTTTTTTATACAAGGATTAGAAAAGGTCACAACAGAGCAGTAACCAACACCCTGCAGGTTCATTCAGGAATCTGCAGCATCAAAGAATCACAGGGCAGGAAAAGCTACAAATACCCCTCTGAACTCTCCCAGTAGATACAATGAGATCGTCTGAGGAACAACCAGAAACAAAATGGAGCTGTAAATCTATATTGCAGAAGTCAGCAAGGACACCCATTTTAAGGCAGCATTAACAGAATTCCCCCTTTTCCAGGAACAAACCCACCAGAGGTGGTGCAACTGTGATTTTTATCTTCCTTCTTGGGTTGTAATGGCCACTTGACTCAGAAGTTGCTTGGAAGTACCATTACTTTCTGCATTTATTATCTACCCCTTTTATTATTTTCCTGCAGCACACAGCTGCACAATAATTAAGGATTTAAATAATGAATAGATATTAGCATTATGTAAATCACCATAATCTGCCATTAATGGGAACGGGTGGGAACTGCCTGTGAATCACAAGCATTAGAAGTTGCTCTGACTTGTACATTTTACACTGCAAACCCTATGCCTGCTCTAAATCTCAATCCAAGCAGCTCTTTTGACTACTCTTAGATTGTTCCCACCACAATCTGTTGCACGTCTGTTAGCAAAATTTTCTGTCCAAGGCCCTTAGAATATGGGATATATATTAATATCTTGAATTAAGACAGCACAGAGTGCTCAAACCATGATTATCCCGACCACAATGAACTCCTCTAAGTTAACATTATGCGTGTCTATTCAAATTACATTTAGCTAAGGTCAGTTACAGAAAACAATTGTCATCTCTCCACTGGCTGCTCTTTCTCTTCTTTTTTATTTAATAAACTCATTACTGTGCTATAATTGGAGAGGTTTGCTTAAGCCAGGACTGAAAAGCCTTTATTTCCTTCATTCTTCTTGCGCTCCCTGCTCCATTTCCACTGTGGCTTGGGGCTTAATCAACCAACAGCCCAAATAATGAGCTCAATGAAGAGGCAAGAAAACAAAGTCTGTTCTGAGCAGTACACTGCACAACTGTCTTGTTCCACACCATGTTTCAATGCTGATTGGAATGGAAGACAAAGAATTAGCAGCAATGCTCAGGGGACAGCAATGCTCAGGGGACAGCAATGGGACAGCAATGCTCCTGGGACAGTCTTCTGCTGGCTGGGAGGGCTCAAGAGCCAGCAGAGAGTTGCACTGTGCTCACTCGGTGGCTGCCCACCTGCCAGCTGTATTATTGTTTATATTCTTTAGTTCACATGTCATGTAGAGAGAAGGGAAATCCAGTGCTAACAAGTCTAGATTGCTGACCAAGAGTCAGCTTGGAGAGCAGGGTCTAGAACTGGAATCCAAGCACTTGAACTGCTTTGGCTCTGCAGGTTCTCCCAGCACCAGAAATAGAAGCAAAAGGAAAGTCTAGTGGGAGAAGTTCCATGTGCAACTGGATACATCTGGATGTAGCTCTCCTGGATGTTCTCCACATTCCTGTTTCCCACACACACAGAACAAGCCACTCCTTACTCAGAACCCTGCACACCTCTCTGATTCCAGCTGCCTTGGCAGCTTTCCAAGCATTCAGAATGATTTCTGAGACAAGGGGACAGATCCACAGGCATTTCTCAAGGTGCAGCCTGAGTTGTGTTGCTTTCGTGTCCCTGTCTTCCCAACACTTCCCAACTCCGAGCTGATGTTCTCATGCAACCATCTGACAGTTGTGAGGCTGCTGCTGGGCACTAACCCTTCCCCAACAGCACTGCATCTGCCCAGGGTCCTTCTGCTCCCTGCACTGAGCCTCACCTGCCCCTTTACTGCCCATTCACCCCATTTATAAGCTCACTCTGCAGACATTCAGTCAAGCCTTCCTCCTTACAACACCAACATCCATCAGCCAGTTTTGTCACTTCAATGCTCCCCACCTTTTCCAAGTTGTCTATGGAATAGTGAGCATGGCAGTACCCAGCAGAGCCCAGAGATTGCTGAGCAGCATCTGATTTACCTGCTCGCACACATTGGTGCACAGTGCATGCTAATGGTCACCCACAAGCTGACAGGGACACAGGTGATGTCTGTAACAACACCCCACACTCCAGGACAAGTATTGTGAGGGTTTCAACTGCAGAGGTGTGAAATGTTGGTGGTTCACAGTGACAGGCCCTCACTGGAGGAATGGTCACCTGCTTGGCCAGTGGGACTGGGTGAAACTCCTCCTTTGGGCTCAGAGAACTGGCAGAAGGGGATCTCTGTAGCCAAGTGCTTAAAGACCTCCCTGAGAAGTACCAGCACAAGCATTGACAGGGGACACAGCCTGTTCAAACCACATAGTTCACTATTCCCAGGGTGTCAGGGGTTGGAAGGGACCCTGGAGATCTTCCAGTCCAAGCCCCTGCCAGAGCAGGGGCACCCAGGGCAGTCCACACAGGAACAGATCCAGGGGGGGCTGGAAAGTCTCCAGAGCAGGAGACTCCACAGCCTCCCTGGGCAGCCTGGGCCAGGCTCTGGCACCC